>JAOTON010000427.1:0-247596 GCA_034440635.1 Lepas anatifera | reverse complement strand
AACTCACAGGGAGCGAATGGCTACTTCAGCAAGAAGACAGACTGAGACACAAACAGGTACAGCTGGTTCTAAACATTGAACTTTTTGCAGATCTGGATAGCCAGGACCGAAAATCGAACCGGACATCGTATAAAGCCAGAGCTAATACGAATCAGTGGCGTAGCCAGGATTCGGCCAAGGGGGGTCCGACTACCGTCGGGGGCCCCCAGGCCGGGGGGGCCCCTTAGTAGTCGGGGCCCATCTCCTATATATGTCGTATAATATTTTGGCATTATAACATTTACACGACGGAAATTTTTATATCCATTTTTAAGTGTTTGTTATTATTTTGTTTATAGTTCTATTTTTCTGGATCCGACCAAGTGTTGGTAAGTTTAGGTCACCAAATATTAAGGCTGGCCCATACCTATATGACAGCGTGGCTATAATAACAGTTTTGTGGCACATTTCGGGAAATCAAATGTTGCTGCGTGCATGATGTTAAACCTGACTTTACCTCAATTCACTCTGGTAATCAGCTATGAAGTCATTGAAGGTCAGTCGTTTTGAGTACGAATAAATGGTCTTCTACGGAAAATGATTACCAATTTTTTCCGGGTGTCGAATTAATGAACTCTTTAATCAGAAAGTTTCCAAAGAAATGGAAAAAATGAATAAAAATACAAGGGATTTGGTGGATGGTGGTGTATTCCGGACGTCATATAACGTCTATTCCGCGGAAAGATCCTGATGAATTCACCACAGTTACTTTCTTACCCTTGCTATGTTGTAAATGAGCAAATTACCAAAACAATAGGCCCCTGAGATAAGTATCGCCTTGGATTACTCTGTCATTGTTATTTTAAACCTTGCATACCTATTTTTCTTTTTGGGATTATGCTCATCAATGTGTGTCTTTTTCCTTGTTTTTCTGGTTTCCTACGACAATATTTGAAAGTTGTTTATTTCAGAATATTTAGAACGGTAGTTATTGGGACTAAGCTAATAGATTGAAAACCAGCTGAAGTTCCAAATTCCCTGTTCGATTTGCTATTATGGATGCTAAAATTAGATTAATTTTTGCCTTTCCTTCAGTAATGGTGCCTGATCGATATGTTTCAATTTGTCTTTTTTGGTACGCAATGGGAATACATAAATTTTTCCGAGGCATATGATTTTCGAAATCTTCTTTGAGCCTAGGATCTCAAGCGATATCTCTGGATTGCATTCTAAAATCTAAAAGCAACGGAAAGGAAAAAGGACGCTCAATAAAAAGGATATATGAGTGTGCCCCAGATGCTATATAAAACCTATTCCATGGACAGTCCTACTGATGAAACCGCTCACTTACTCCTCCCTAGCCATTGGTTGGAGATCCCGGGGGCTTGGGGAGGTGAGTACTTCCTTGGACTTTAGGTCTCTGATAGGCTTTGTACAGGGCTTGTACTGCTATGCCAGTGTTAAGCCACCCAGGACCATCACCCACCGCTCCCCCCTGACTCCTGAGTCGAGCAGAGATCTCCAGGGGCCTAGCACTTGACACGGCGCCGAAACCAGTATCAGGGACCCCGAAAACAACACTTTTCCCGCAAATCCGTACTTACGTCCCCCAAAACCAGCATTTGGGGGTACCATGAGACTACCTACTGGGACTCCCTGGAACTTACTCTCGTGGGGCCCTGAGGATAACTTTGAGGGGAGGGGGAGGAAGGAGAGGAATGCTCGCTGAGACTAGCTTTTGGGGACACTTGAGGGCAGCTTCTGGGGACCCCTGAGACTAACTACTGGAGACCTCGTGAGACTAATTGTCGGATCTCTGAGATTAGCTCTCCGGCCCTCCTTACACTAGAACTGAAAGGTCCCCTGAAAATAACTCGGGTTTCCGAGATCAGTTCTTGGGGGACCTGAGACTAGCTCTGGGGCTGCCTAAGACCAACACTTGGCGCTACTCACAAGGTTAATTTCCGGCCCCTCTCCCGATTAGATCTCAGGGAGTCTCTGATACTGATTCACGGCGCCTCTTGATCAAAACTGGGGGCCCCTGAGAATCTCTCGGGGCTCCTGAGATTAGTTATTCGGCAGCACCTCTGAGACTAATTATTGGGCCCCCTCCCCAGATTTACTCTGGAGGGGGGCTGAGACTGACTATCGTGGCCATCCAGATTAGCTCTTGGGGTCCTCTGAGGCTGTCTTTGGGGTGGGGGAGGGTGACTGGGAATGACTTCCGACAGCCCTCTGAGACTAACCCTGGGTCGCCCCCTGAGACTAACACTCGAGGAGGGAGGCGTGGAAGCACCCCTGAAACTGAGTATTTGGCACGGCATTCCCGAGACTGCCTCTCGGAAGCCCAGATTAGCCCTCAGAGGTCTAAGGCTAACTCGGAGCCGTGAGACCAAAATTCGGAAGCACCTCTGGGAATTACTCTCAAAGCCCCAAAATTAGCTCTTGGACCAACCGGAGACTAGCTCCCGGGAGCACTCTGAGACTAACTTTTAGGTGCTCCCTGAGATTGACTCTCGGGGCCTCTTATGCAACAACTAGGGGGGGCACAGTCTCAGGCTAAATCTCGAGGGTTCCCAAGATTACCCCTCAGGGGCCTCCTGAGATCAGCACTCTGCGGATCAAATGAGACTAGCTCTCGGACCCCTAGATTAACTCTCGGGGCCACCTGAAAGTAAATATTGACTCCTGGGAGAGACGCCCGTAAGAGTATGGGACCGAATATCGGGGGTCCTCTAAGACTGACTCTCAGGGTCCCCTTGACCGACCCTTGGGGTTCTCTGAGACTGACTCTCATGGAGCCCCCTGAACTAGTCTGTCGCGGGGTCCTGAGAACCACTCTCTGGGGACCCTAGGACGAGCTCGGCCCCCTGAGACCGACTCTCGGGGCCCCTGAGACCGACTTTCGGGATCCCCTGAGACTAACTCTCAGGGACCCCCTGAAATCTACTTTTGGGGGTCTTGAGACTGACCCTCAGGGCGGGGCCCTGAGGCCGACTCAGGACGCCCTGAGAACGAATCTTCAGGGGCTTCTGAGACTGATTCTGGGGGCCCCGTGATCAGAGAATGCTTTGCAGTGGTTTAGATTGGCCCAAAGTTTTCAAAGTTAGATTGGTTCTCGGACTCCTAGAACCCCTTGGCTACGCCACTGCATCCACACATTCGGGGGCTCGCCGAGATCAGCGCTTGGAGGCCCCTGAAATCATTGCTCCCTCCCCCCGATACCAATACTCCGGAGCCCCTGGATACTGATGCGCGGGGCTCCTAAGACCAAGCTCGGGGTTCTGCTTAGATCAGGTTCGGGGGCATCCTTAGGCCTATGCTTGCACTTTTCTCAGGAGTAACTCGACACCGTTGTTTGGGGGGCCCAGATCAACATTCGAAGGCCCCCGAGACTAATGCTCGGTACTCTGGAGCCCCTCGATACCAATGCTCGGGGACCCTGAGCCCAAGCCTGGGCCCCTGAGACCAAACTCTGGGTCCCATGGGGCCAATTCTCGGGCCTCGCTCATAAGTCCCCTCGATATCGATAGCCGGGGGATCCCCCGACATCAGTATTGCCCCCCCCCACTTCCCGAGATCAATGTTCGCTGCTCCGGAGCCATCGATACCAATGCTCAGGGGATCCCTGAGACCAGCTCTGGGGCCCCTAAGACCAAGATCGAAAGACCCGTGAGACCAAGCTCGGGGCCCCTGAGACCAAGCTTGGGGGGACCTGAGACCAAGCTCGGGGGCCTGAGACCAGGCTCGGGGGCCCCCTGGTACCAAACTCGGAGGGCCTCGTGACACCAAGCTCGGGGCCCCCTGAGACCAAGATCGAAAGGCCCATGAGACTAAAGCTCGGGGGGGCCTGAGACCAAACTCGGGGGCCCTTGAGACCGAGCTCAGGGGCCCCTGAGATCAATGTTCAGTACTCTGGAGCCTTAAATACCGATGATCGGGGGGCCCCCTGAAACCAAGCTCAGGGCCCCTGGGACCAAACTCGGAGGGTCCCCTGAGACTAAGATAGAAAGGCCCCTGAGACTAAGCTCGGGGGTCCCTGAGACCAAGCTAGGGGGCCGCCTGAGACGAAGATCGAAAGGTCCGTGAGACCAAGCTCGGGAGCCCCTGAGACCAAGTTTGGGGGTCCCCTGAGACCAAGCTCGGGGGCCCCTGAGACCGAGCTCTGAGGCCCCCTGAGACAAAACTCGGAGGGCCCCCTGAGACCAAGATAGAAAGGCCCCTGAGACTAAGCTCGGAGGTCCCTGAGACCAAGCTAGGGGGACCCTGATACCAAGATCGAAAGGCCCGTGAGACTAAAGCTCGGGGGTCCCTGAGACCAAGCTCGGGGGCCCCTGAGACCGAGCTCAGGGGGCCCCGAGATCAATGTCCGGTTCCCTAGAGTCTCGATACCGATGATCAGAGGCCCCCTGAGACCAAGTTCGGGGGTCCCCTGAGACCAAGCTCGGGGGCCCTGAAACCGAGCTCTGAGGCCCCCTGAGACAAAACTCGGAGGGCCCCCTGAGACCAAGATAGAAAGGCCCCTGAGACTCAGCTCGGGGTCCCTGAGACCAAGATCAAAAGCCCCGTGAGACTAAAGCTCGGGGTTCCTGAGACCAAGCTCGGGGGCCCCTGAGACCGAGCTCAGTGCCCCCCCCCCAGAACAATGTCTGGTTCCCTAGAGTTCGACACCGATGATCAGGGGCCCCCTGAGACCAAGTTCGGGGGTCCCCTCAGACAAAGCTTCGGGGGCCCCTGAGACTGAGCTCTGAGGTCCTCTGAGACCAAATTCGGAGGGCCCCCTGAGACCAAAATAGAAAGTCCCCTGAGACTAAGCTCAGGGTCCCTGAGACCAAGCTAGGGGACCCTGAAACCAAGATCGAAAGGCCCGTGAGACTAAAACTCCGGGGGCCCCTGAAACCGAGCTCAGTGGGCCCCCGAGAACAATGTCTGGTTCCCTAGAGTCTCGATACCGATGATCAGGGTTCCCTGAGACCAAGTTCGGGGGTCCCCTGAGACCAAGTTCGGGGGTCCCCTGAGACCAACCTGGGGGCCCTGACAGCGAGCTCGGGGGCCCCCCTGAGACTGAGCCCGGGGACCCCTAAGACCAAGCTCGGAGGCCTCTGAGACCAAGATCAAAAATTCCCGTGAGATTAAGCTCAGGGGCCCCTGAGACCGAGCTCAGGGGCCCCTGAGATCCATGTTTGGTACTCTGGAGCCCTCGATACCGATGATCGAGGGCCCCTGAGACCAGGCTCGGAAAGCCCCTGAGACCAAGTTCGGAGGTCTCTTGAGACCAAGCTCAGGGGCCCTGAGACCAAGCTCGGGGCCCCCTGAGACCAAGCTCAGGGCCCTCCCGAAATCAATGTTCGATACTCTGGAGTCCTCAATACCGATGATCGGGGGCCCCTGAGACCAAGCTCGGAAGGCCCGTGAGACCAAGCTCGGGGGCCCCCTGAGACCAAGCTCGGGGGGCCCCGGAGACCAAGCTTGGGCGCTCCCTGAGACCAAGCTCGGGGGCCCTGAGACCGAGCTCGGGGGCCCCCTGAGACCAAGATCAGGGGGGCCCGTAAGACCAAGCTTGGGGGCCCCCTGAGACCAAGCTCGGAGGTCCCTTGAGACCAACCTCGGGGACCTGAGATCGAGCTCGGAGGGCCCCTGAGGCCAAGCTCAGGGGGCCCCTGAGACCAATGCTCGTGTTTTCCAGTGCATAAGGTCAGGCCAAGGGGGGGTCCGCGGACCCCAAGGACCCCCCTTGGCTACGCCACTGATACGAATAATAGTGGTTGGGGTTTAACGACACACCAACTGCCGGGGTTCAGATTCAGATTCAGATATATTCAAACAAGGTCCACTCAAGAGGGCTTTTCACTTGTCCACGTCGACATGATAAAACAATAAAAGATGACGTAAAAGACATAAAATCAACACCTATGCACTCGCACATCACGCAGCACCAAAACACACATCACATCAGCCCAACCATGCCGGAGATTTTATAAAATTCCTAAGACTGGTCTTAAAATGCGGATCACCCGGCAGAAGCCCACTATGGTTTAATACTGCCACCCCACGATAGGACAGACGCCGGCGGCCCTCCTGCCAAAAATCTGCCACACATATTCCGGGAGTCCAGTCACTACAATCCGTTTAACGGCATGCACAGTTGAGAAACAAGCCAGCTGCTTGGCAGTAAGCCAGCCAAGCTCCGAAATCGCGTCAGATATGTGGTCATATCGCCTCCGACCAGTCACAACTCGTGCAGCAAAGTTTAATATTTTCTGGACACGGCGCAATTGCACCTCTCCACAAGAGCCGTAAATAGACATACAATACCGAATGATAGATAAAACAAGTGATTCCACAATGACCTTGAGGGCGGCGCCGGGGATTACGTGACGATTATGGCTAAGCGCTATTAGAATTCCCATACACTTCTTTGACATAACATCAATGTGTGACTGATAATTCATATTTCTATCCATGGTAAGCCCTAGATTTTTTAACGACTCTGGCCTCGGGAATTTTGGTACCGCAGAAAGTGATGGCTACTGGTGGAATGTCGCAAAGCATAGCTGGCGTACCGAGAACCACCATCTGGGTTTTCTGGGCATTAACCTTCATGCCATTGGTACATGGTGCAGAGGGCGACCTGCATGCGTCCAACCAACTGTTCCAACTCACATTTTTACCACTGACGAGAATCTGTGTGTCGTCAGCGTACTGGACCACAGTCACGTCGCTGCCAACACAAAGACTCAAGTCATTGGCGTACAACATGTACAATAAACAAGACAAAGCTCCACCTTGAAAAATTCCTACGTTATTTTCACGTGATCTTGACACTACGCAGGCGCCGTCTGCCCCACTACGTACCTGGACCTGCTGGGTGTGTCCCTCAAGGTAACTGCGAAACCAGTCTGTTTCGACGCCATACAAAGATAGCTTTTCGAGCAATTTCGAGTGAGGAACAACGTCAAAGCATTTAGAGAGATCCAAGAGCACTAGTATAGAAATTTCGCCTTTGTCCATGGCCTGGAGTGCTGCATCTGTAATGACATGAAGAGCAGACTCAGTAGAGTGAAATTTCCTTTAGCCGTGTTGAGCGTCCGAAAGCAATTTGTTGTTTTCTAGGTATTAGGTAAGTTGCTTTTGCACAACACGTTCAACCAATTTGGAAATGACCAGAAGGATTGATATAGGTCGAGTGTCAGATGGCTTCGCAGTTACCTTGCCTTTCGGAATAGGTGTTACGAGAGCGTGCTTTCACTCTCTCGGAACTGAGCTAGTAGTCAAACTAGTATTGACAACATCCAACAGAGCTGGTCCTAACCCGAAAAAGAACTTCTGGAGCATATTAGTGCTAACACCGTACCGGTAGATTTTGAAGGTCGCATTGATGCCAAAGTGATGCAAAGAGTCTGCAAGTCGATTGGTTGAATTTTAAAAGAACAGGTCGGTACTCGAGGTAAAAGAATTGGGACAAATCTGGTGGCTGGAGGGACACTGGCCGCAGTGGTCGGGCTAATCGAAATGTAAAAGTCGTTAAGTGCGTCAGGCGTGATGTTGGGTATGACACACTGCTGCTTCTTGCCTCCAATCACCGGTCGCAGCACCCGCCACAAGCCGCCGCGCCCTCCCCGGCTGATCTCCCTGGTGTACAACAACACAGAGTCACTGCGGACAGCCGCGCGGCAGAGGCGGTTCAAGCGGGCATACTCCGCACGATCACCAGTACACAGAGCTGCTCGGCGGCGCCGAAGCAGACACTGCGTTTCCGCCGATACAGGCGGCGAATGAATCCGGCGCGGTCGAACGGGGCGAAGAGGTGCAACCTCGTCAAGCCTAGTGAGGAACGCTCTGCCGCCCCGGTAGCTCAGTTGGTAGAGCGTTGGGCTCCGGCCCGCTGCTCAGAAGCATGCAGTGGCAGTGCATGTCCAGGCTTGGGATCGGTTCCCCTGAGACGCTCCGGCGCTCAATAGTTTGCCCGACGTACAGGTCGGCTGGCAACTGACTGGTGAGAGGGTGACCTGAGCGGGGCGGCCGTCCCTGTGCTTTGTGGGACGTTAAACTTTGGCTTCTAAATTAACCCTCCATTGAGGGAGTTGCTCGTTCGGGTGGTGGGGTCGGGGTCTCCGTGACAAGTCCCTTGATGACTTTAGTGAGACTCCGACTCCAGCAGCCTTACCAGGAAGAACTTGAACAAAATTTATAAAAAGAAATCACGAAAAGCATGCCACTTGTCACCCGGTGTCTCACCACAAAATACAGACATCCAGTCAGTCTCGCACAACAGATGGTTAAACACTGTAGAGTCGACTTTGTTAATAGCACGCCTAAAAATGTTCGAAACGTGAACGGCAGCACCTTGCGTCTCATGAGTCAAGATTATCCGGCTAAAATCGTGCGGACTGCCATAGTGGCATCTAGTAACCCCAGTACGCTTCACAAGGTCGGGCCGGTTGGTAGCAATAATATCTAGCAGTCTATTAGCAGGCCGGTAGGTGGCACGGACTCTGTTCATTATTTCAATATTATAACCGGCAAACAAAGTTTTGATGTCATTAGAGTTATCACGTGCAGACCTCAAAATACAGCGATTAAGATCACCAGTAATCACCATGGTTGAACGCGGATGACTAGAAAACATGAACTGAATCTGGCCGTCGAGATCATCAAAATCAGCACAAATCTGCCGTGCACTGCTAACAGGCACTCTATAAGCCGATGCATGGAGGACAGTCTGGTGTTTGGCAACATGAGCCAAAACCCACATGATCTCCAAGTTCGATCCATCAACACCAGTCGCAGGTGTCGGCAGAAGCTCACACTTCAGATGATCTCGCACCAGCACAGCGACACCACCCCTACCTTTCGGTAACTTGAGCTCTGTTGGACGGTCACGGCGAAAAAGCTGGTAGCCATCGATGGTGATAAGTCTGTCAGGTACATAGGGGAGACCGGGGCTAGTTGCAGCCAGGGGCATGTTGAGCCACTCGCGATAACTCCGCTGTTTCTGAAGAGATTGCGCTGTAATCATGACAGGGCATGCGCGCAACCGCTTTCCCGTCTTTCAGCAGGAAACCGTCGTGGTATCTGGTCGGTAACGGTTTGGAGACAGAAAAACCTGTTTTTTTCATAGCAAAAGTGAATTTTACTTTTGTCAAACATTTTGTAATATCACTGTTGATATTAGAGATAAAGATTAGCCGTACTAAATGAGTTGAATGCAGGTATTTACGCCTTATTTTGGGCCGAAAACTATGAGAACTGATCACCCACTTTCTGCGTCAGCTGCCCCCGGAGTTGCGGCAGGGTCTCGGGGTAAGTTGAACCACGAGGGTGTGGGGGTAGGTTAAGCCATGATCAACGCGCCCCGGAGAAAAAAGGAATACCTCAATTCCCCCCAAACTAATGGGCCACGGTGGTGTAGTGGATAGCATGCACACTTTCCATGCGGCTGACCCGTGTTCAAGACTGGGCGGCTTCCCTGATCAAAGAATGAGCAAGCTGGCTTCCGAGAAACCTTCCAACAGGGATATAGTTGGCGACGCTATTCGGCCCGGGCAGTTGTCTCCTAAAATGTCTGCTATCGGGTCGACTCATTGGCGAAGGGAAAGACATTTACCACAAGCTTCTGATTTTTCCCGTTTATTTTCAAAACACTTAAGCGATTTAATGTCCCAGTACCTGCCCCCTGACCTGCTATTAGGCCGACCAATAATGGAGAAGAGCTTCCAGCACTGGTCTTGGGCCCTCCTTCTTCCTCTAAAGCCCCTCCAACTCTAGGGGATGCAGGGGCATTTGCCTTTCCGGCAAAAAGTTCAAATTGTACCCTCTTTGTGTCGATTTTCCCGTTTTCTCAAATAAACACTGTCCGTGATTCCGCCCAGACTTTCAGCAGGGCCCAGCCACTGGCGGACGCAGGAGCCCCGTTTGGGGGAGGCAACTCGGGAAAGTAGTAAAAAGATTAAAAAGTAAAAAGTTTTTTAAAGAAAATCGGCCAAAGTTTCGCTATTTGGGGGACATGACCCCTTGCCCTCCCCCCCGCTCTGGATCCGCTAGGTTTGTCCAGCATGCCTGGAACGTCAGGTGGGGCCTCTGGGCCTATGCCCAATCCCCAGCGGACACCGGCCTTACTGACGGATCGACTTGTGAAAAGCCCTCAGTAGGTCCTTGAAATGTCAGAAAGTCTACTGAACATCTCAGCGCCTGAAAATCCAGCAGGGTTCAGACTGCCTGGAAGATCAACGAATGCCCCTAGTCCTGGACGGATCTTCAGAAGAGCCTTCCTGCACCATCGTTAGCAGAGCTGGACCTCCCCGCAGATGGTCTGAGCCGTATACGCAGCAGAATCTTCCCGGACTATTCAATGAGCAGCAGTCCGCCCTGACCCTGACGGTGATACTGATCCTGTCCTGATCTTGCCCTAATGTCCTGATACGTTCTCGCCTGCAGCAGTCTGCCCGTTGCCTAAAGAGCTACGGATGCAATAACAACACAAGGAAGCAAAGAAATGTTAGGAACAAGCTTTACAAAGATGTTGAGGAGTTCAGCAATGAAAACGAGACACTATGCCTGGTGTGCTGCGACACTTTCTCAAACAGCCGCCCGGTTGAGCAATGGGTACAGTAGGTACTAGGAGTGCCGTGGATGGGCCTACGGTCTTTGTACGGGTGATTCCTCAACTTTGCGGTGTAAAAACAGTACCAGTGACTGGAAGTGAGAATATTTGGTGTTTGGGTAATAAACATGGAAAATGAGGACATACTCTCGTTAAGCGGCTCAACGTACCCCGGAGCGTGGCTCAACTTACCCCGACACGGGGCGAGTTGAGCCATTTGACTTTGACCTATTCATGATCAAATATCTCACCCGGCGACAACATCCAAACGTTGGCAAACGCATCACTTGAAAGCCAAAACAACAGGCTTTCCAGCAATGGCAGAACGAAGTCTATACCTTTATCCATCTCTGAGATATGCGACCAAAACAAAAATCATGTTCAACTAGCCCCGGTCTGCCCTACGTTCGGTGTCAACCACAGTTCACTGAGGGCCAAAATGTCAAAACCATACGTCCCGTAGATGTCAGTGCGCAGCTCAGGCAACTTGGGCTTCAACGACTGTGTGTTCAGGTGTCCGATTATAAGTTGACCAGCACCGGTGTCGCCATGGCGGCCCCAGTTGACTCCGCCCCGCCGGCCACGTCGCCTGAGTGTGCCCCTGCTGCTCCGACTGTAGCGATCCCCAACCGCGGTAGCAGCAGCGTCAGCAGGCACCGGCGCCCGAAGCAGCCTGGGGCGACTGTTGACATCAGCTGACTGTCGAGCTGTCCGGCTAGGCCACGGTGGCGGGGCTGGCCTTGCAGCATGCAAAAGGCCACCCCCGGGCGCCAACCCGACCCGGTTATGCGGCGTCGCCAGCTCTTGCCCTGCTAGGAGGAATCCAGGGAATCAGATCAACTTAAACCGATGCTCCGCCGGGACTTGAACCCTACCAGCTTAGGAGACTGCCGGTGCTATCGACCAATCCACCAGCATCCCAGAATTGATGCCAAGAAAATGAGTTAAAAACATTTTAAAACCGGCTTCCCCTTCCCACGAACTTCAACACTGTTCTAATTTCGGTCTCATATCCAGGCCGAAACTTGAACCCCATGTTAATGGGCTCCTGACCGCAAATTTTAAAGTATCCAACCCAATCACGTCTGCCCGTCCCTTACATTCCCGACACAAAACTATCTTACAAGTGATCTCGTCCCACTCCATTTAACACGCGCATTGACGGGGGCGGGTACCCGCCCGCCCTCGGGTTTTTCGGAGATGTATAAAAACGGCGGCGTATAGTGCCGCCGTTTTTTAAGTTTAAAAATGAGGGAAAAGGTATGCCAAGTACGGCGGCGCATAGCGCCACCGTACTTCGTATACCTTTTCCCTCATCATTTTTACAACTTCTGTCAAAATTTTAAGGTTAGGTCATCTCAGGTCAGGTCACCAGTACAGGTCAAGTGACCTGACCTCAAAAAAGTTTAAGGTAGCATACGTCGGAACAGGGTGAAATTATCCCATTGAAACTCATCACATAATGGCCCCACCGAGTTCTCTGAAATGTGTTCTGGTATTTTCGATATCGATGACCTAAGGTCAGGTAGGAGCCATGACCTCTCCATTGGAAAAAACATGGGAAAATGATCTAAGTGAATAACTTAGCAACGGATGGCGATAGAGCGTTTATTTTAACTTCATTAGATTCTCCTTGTCTTTGCCGTTCTAATGATATGCATTTTATCAAATTTGACTGACACCTGATCTCAGGTCAGGTCAAATTCTTGATTTGACCTAGCAAGGTCATATTATATATCACTTGATTCGGCTTGCTGCGAAGATTCATATGGTTCAAATTGTTTTGCTCTATGTTTATTTTTTCAGATATAATGACCGACATGTTATCCCTATTACATGTTTTGACCTCCAGTGACCTTAAATGTGACCTGACAAAAAATTTCAAATGTTTTCGATGCAGAAGTGGATGGGCTACCCAACGCCGTTTACCGTTTTTTGCTACCTAGCGTGGTTCTCGAGATCTTAGGGGGATCCCCGTCAATGCGCGTGTTAGTCTCCCTGCGACGTATGCCGAGAAAGTCGGCCTGTCGCGTCCTGAATGAAACCTGAAAAAAATTAAATCAATGAAACCTGTTGTCTCACTCCCTCCCACAACATGCATCCAGTTTCAATTCCTCCAGTGCAGTGCAGACCTCCACTATGCCGGGAACGGCGGGAGGCGATGGTCCACAGCTATAGAGTTTTATGGCACGGGGGGCTTCGTAAAACCTGGCGTGACATCGCGCCAATCGCCTTCTCTGTTGTTGTCGTGCCGATACATTTTGTGGTGAACACTCTGACGGTTGGGAAGGGCACGTCAAGTTATTAACTTGCAGATGATTATGGCGGCAGGGTCATTAGGGCTGTGTCACGGTCACGCCCGGAGAACTTAAGTCGTAAGCGCTTTGATTACATTGCACGGGATTCCGACAGTCCGCCTATACCTCTTCTCAATGTAGATATGAAGATAAGGAGAACACTCATCATTTCCTTAAATTTCAATGGTTTTATTCAGTTAAATCAACAGCAGCCCTCAACATGACCAGGGAAATATTCTGCCACTTTAAAACTATTAAGTTTCGTATCATTTCTGGCCTTTAACTATGTCCACTGTTTATAATCGAAAATGAATATAGCGGTAGCACTAATAGTAATGTTTTCTAAACTTTAACCTCAGAATGGTGGTGACAGGCTGGCTGCTGTGACGGCGGCAATATTTTCACCTGACATCAGTGGACGGCTGGTCGCAGCGCACGACGGTGTGTCTGCTTGGCTCACACCCCGTAAACTTTGATATTGTTTTTTTGCGTGCAGTTTTGTGGTTCCCAGCTGTCGCAGCCATGTGAGTTTGTTCCATTTGTGTATGTTTGTTGTTTGTTATAGCCATGGGGGTGACTTTGCCTTCCCAGTTCGTATGGCAAATTGAATGTGTAATTTTCATACATGTTGATATGGGTACTAGTGTTTAATGCGTGGATTCCGGATTGTGCCTTGAGGATGCGTTTCCCGCTGTAAAACATTTGTTTTAGATTTATTAATTGAAATTCGGGCGCCAAAATTGAGCCTCTTCTGCCTTGGGAGATTTATGAAGGTTTGAGACGACCCTCGAGGGGCTCTTAGAACACGCGAGAGGAGGTCAGAGGGGCTAGAGCATGTTGGAACAGGCGCTGAAGCAGACCCAGGTGTATAGGCTTAAGAACAACTTGAGGGAACGTAATTATAAGAATCCAGAACTGCAAATGTCACACGTCACAAACTGAAGGCCTTTGAACTCAATGCTCGTTGTTACTCGCCACAAGATTCACACACACACACACACATGTATATATATATATATATATATATATATATATATATATATATATATGTACATATAATTACAAGCAGGGGCGTAGCCAAGGGGAGCAGCAGGGACAGCTGCCCCCCCCCTGAGGGCCCGAAGGGTCCCCGGAGGACACGGGCCGCGCGAAGCGCGGCTCGCCCGCACTATGCCCTGTGGCCGGAGTTGAAATTTCATACCAGACAGGGCCCTCTTAAGCCCTCTACAGCACTCTATTCTGTAACAAGCAGAGCCCTTTTTACCACAGGGCCCTTTTGGCGCTGCCGCAGGGGCCCTTTTTGGGGCGCCGCCCCCTTCTGAGCGAAATCCTGGCTACGTCCCTGATTACAAGACAGCAATCTCGAAGCCGGATGAATTCCTTTAAACATCATACTTTTTCGAGAACAGGTGAGCGTTATACCTTTTCCAGGCCCGTTAGCTCACTTGTAAATCGTGTTCTTAAAACATAGCTCGTCGCAACGATAAGCTTCGATATCCTTCCCATCCAACCTCTTGCTAAAGCGTGCCTCAGCCCTAAAAACGCCACGTTCCTTCTCCGTTCCCAGTATTTGTTTGGCTTCTTGCCACGCATCTTTTTGCGACGTGGCGTCCCAGCACTGAAGCGTTACAAGGTGCGCCTCTCAGTCTGTAACCTGCATTAGCTTCCGACCACCTATGAAAAGTTTCGAACGGTCGCCGACCCCCAAAAATCTGATGTCATTCTAACGCAGGACATGATAGTCAAGTAGAAACTGAGCAGCTTAGCACGTATGTGTAAAAAAGCTGGCCTCTGAATTCTTTCAATCGATTTAAAAGAAATCCCGATTAATGAATGTTTGCTCGAAGATTCAAGGAACAAAGCACGGACACGTACAGGCCCATCAAAGTGTCTAGGGAGTAGATGGTATTTTTCGTGGGTAACACACGTTTTCATCGCACCACCAGTTTGCCCAGCACTCCGACACTGGGACTCCTTCACACTCCTTCATCAGCCGACTCTTTCACACTATTTAATTAGCTGACTCTTTCACACTATACCGTTCTGGTCTTAGTTGTTACCCGCTTGATATAGCATTTCTAGTAGGGTAGTTTCAACAAAAAGTGTACGTTGTATGATACCCAAAATGCAATGCCTGCGACAACTTCGCACCAGGTGCGGCTACCGGGGGCAGCACTGGGGCAGGAGCCACCCCACTCCCCTCCCTCGGCGCATCCAGGAGAGTGGCATCACGCGCCCCAAAGCGTATAAACTTGGCAAGCGGTAGGAGATTGTCTTCCAAAAACACCACGTTTGCGATTTTCTTTCCGTTAAAAAACGTCAGGATTGCTCTGAACCGACATACCCACACAAAATCATGCAACGATTGATGCCGGATTACGCAAATGCAAAATCCTGCATATACTCATGCCAACAATTCTCAAAGCCGCTGAATCCAAATCCTACCGCGGTCACGACCGCACCATAGTCATTCATGCAACTTTCAGTCGCAGCACGCCTGATTGGATGAGATGCTGCAGCAGACGGGTTGAAGGGAATAGATCACTTTGTGGATGGTCAAAATAAGTCGGGAAATCGGGAAACCACATTTTGTTTCAACCCTCAATCGCTCAAAACAAAGATACCGCCTCTTGCCTCACTGAGCTGGGTTGACCCAAGCGTCTCGTGTAATCACGAATCTGGCAGCTTGCGGCGGCTTGTGACATGTAAGGATGCGAGGCCATGCTATTTGCCAACATTTATCACGTGAAATGCTCTGCCAGCTGGAAAGCGATTCTTTTTGTGGTTTGATATAAGGCAGTAAGCACCCCTACTTTGGAAGTATTTTACAGAGACCTTTGGGTGAAATTAAATATAGCAAGAGTGGTTTTTCGACACGCTCTACAAAACTGCCATCTCCGTTCAAAACCAATTCAAAAGTAGGACACTCCCTTTATCAGACTAACATAAAATCCATCGATATGAATTTGCGCTGATTACTTGTGCACACGAATCTCCATTTTGGTTCTGTATTATGGCGAGAAATTACATCCGCTAGAGACCGGCTGGTAGATAACAAGCCCAGACCTTGGAACCTCTCCCCCCACCCCCTAAGAACGCATTTCTTCTGTCCTCGTCATCAGATGGCACGTGGAGCAACTATATACTCGCGTATGATTTCCCCCGAGACGCCATAATAATCCATTTTGAACAAAAACGCAAAATGGCGTCTCACGATCGGTGAATAGACCTCATAAAATCTTATTTCAGAGGCTTTAAAACGCCATGGGCAGTCACTGGCAGGGATCATACAGCAGCACACCCTAGTCCAAATCTGCGTGCCACCGCAGTTTTTGCCGTGATACCTGCAGCAGCTAGTTTACTCGTTGACCGTACCACGCTCTGCGCCGCGCGCGTCAGGCCGCGGTGTTCTGAAGCCTCGCAGCACCACTGGCAACTGACACCACATGGGCTGCGGCGGCGGCTCGCTACCTTCCTCTTCGTCAGACTCACTCTCCAGTCTCTCCGCATCCTCGCGGTCCTCCGAACGCCTCCCTGGCCAACCGACCTCTCCACAGTCGGCTCCGTCTATATCCGACGCCACACTGCGCGCGGTCGTCGCAGAGAGTGAGGTTACACTCGTTTGAGACGGTGACGTCATACTGCCCGAGCCGAGCCTCAGCGGTGAGGAGTCTGCCGGTGAGGACAGCCGGGGGCCGGCCGCCGGCGGCGAGGCAGAGGTGTCCAACAGGCTCAGGCCCATCTCGGCGGCCACGGCGGCACAGCAGGACTGCAGGCGGCGAGGCGCTCCGCGGCCGCAGCACGGTCGCACTCCTCTACCTGACGTCACAGCCGCCTGTGACGTCACCCGGGCGGAGGAGTTGAGGCGAAGACGGAGCACAGTGCCGCGCCGGAAGGTCTGGGCCGGCCGCGGCAGCAGCGGAGGTCGAGGCCGAGTCCGCACCAACACGTAAATATTCGTCGGTGACAGAGAGCGTGACGTCACCTCCAGCAGCGGCGATGACGTAACCAGCGTCCTGCATCACACCCGCAGCAGTGAGGTTAGACGCAAGGCATCAGCAGCGCCGGACACACGAAACAGCATTGCCACATACTTTTGTTTCCACAGAAATGGGTTTGAATGGTTGGGAGGACAGGTTGAGCTCTGCAGGCCCACTCTGCTGGCCTTTGCAGTAATCGGAGACGTTGCCAAGACATACAGCCGATCAGCTTCATGGGATTTCGGTCGGACGTTTTCCCGATACCAGCCCGCAGATCATATTTTCTTTTTTCCACAAAGGGGATTCTGGTACCGCACTGTCCCGGAACACATTTCACATGGGCCACGGTTCTCTGATAATTGCCGGGGGCAATCTTTGGAGTTCTAGAATTGAAGGAAAACTACTACACACTGAAATTCGACATTATTGGTGAGCGCGTCTATAGGTGACAAATTAAGAACCAGCCGATGCCTTTTCACGTATAGGTTTCCAAAATCATATCCGTCTGACGCTCGCCATGAGAAATCTGTACGGCTACCTCGCCTGAACTGAAGAGCACGCGTTGACGTCATAACGATACAACGATACACAATGGGAGCAATATGTACGGACGTATCAGATAATGATGAACGTGAGGGTAAAAAATCAAGGTCGGGCTCCGGCCCGCTGCTTAGAAATATGCAATGGCAGTGCATGTCCAAGCTTGGGATCGGTTCTCCTGAGACGCTCCAGCGCTCAATAGTTTATCCGACGTAGTTCGGCTGGCAACTGACTAGTGAGAGGGTGACTTGAGCGGGGAGGCCGTCACTGTGCTTCGTGAGACGTTAACCTTTGACTTGTAAATTAACCTTTCATTACGAAAGTTACTCGTTCGGGTGGTGGGGTCGGTGTCTCCGTGACAAGCCCACTGATGACTTGCCCTTGAGTGAGGCTCCGACTCCAAAAGCCTAACTTGGAACAGCTGGGACAAAATTTATAAAAAAGGTCACATTGGAATTGAAAATGTTATTGATGCCCACGATTCAACCACATAGCACGACGCAGAGAAGTCTATACATAACATGCCAAGTAGTCACAAATTATATTAAGGGCGGCCAGAGTCAAAGACACAGGTCAAGGTCCAAAGTTCCGGGTCATGAGAGAGAAATTTTTGAATTTTTTTTAGTAAAAATACGTATGTCCATACATCGACACATGTGTGCACCAACATTTCATTGAGGAGCCATCCTACTACGCAATTATCGACAGATTCAAACCTAATTGATATAAAACTATTTCCGACGGGATCAGTGTTCACGCACCCAAGGTTATCATCTACTGTCCACGTTTATCGCAAACGGCCAGCGTTCACTGGACTCAGTACTGCAGTGTATAAGACATATCGGTGTCAGTAAAGTCCTCCGCAATCGACACCACCCAGCGTACTAAGCCTTATGTGTGAGTTCTTTACGGTGTTCGTCATGATCACGTGTCAAGTCTCGTTCAAATATCTAATATCAAATAAAATAAATAATATCAAATAATAATAAATAATATCAATAAATATCTCTACCTCAGCTACAAACACCCACACAGACAATGTCAAGCGTTCATAGCGTTAGCGTTCTAGCAAAACATTTTCTAGCCGAGTATAATGTTGACCTCACCGCCGCGCCGTTCCGATATTTCAGCTCGTACATTATGGAAGCTGCCAGACCGGGCGTCTGCGTACATTATCGCTTTAAAGCATAGCTATCTGGCTAGATTACTCATGCGCGCATGCTACGCCGGTGATCTGGAGAGCCAGCCAGAACCAGCACGTGCAGCGAGTGCACTCACACGTAACGCGACCGTCACCTGGATGACGATGTCACCGCAAATATCAGGGCTGGGAAGCGTGTGAAGAGAAGTGGGAAAGGTTCGTTGACGACAGCCTCCTCTCACCGCGAGCAATGGCCGCTGTGCAGCATTCTCCCATGCCAGGCAAGGGTCTCACAGACTGTGACCATGAAAGCATCGATGTACGATGAGTACCGAGAATGCTGCAACACCAGGCGCCATAGAAACATGGCTTGAAGCTCGCGATGCTCATGAATCCAAAACTCATGCCTCTAAAAGGCACGAAAAACCTCGTCAGGTCTTGGTCCTGCAATGGTTTAGAGTACCGGTATTTGACTGTGTGGCGCTTGCAGCAGTCCAGGCAGGGTTAACCAGGCCATTTTTTACATGTTAACTGGGGCCATTTGCCCCCCCCCAGTCGGCCGAAATGCCCCCCAGTGCCTGGAAATTGGCCCCCAGTGAAATAGACAGATGACTTAAAATTGACTCGCCTAACGAAAATAAGCCAGAACACCACCCGATAATTATAACTTTGTTCTATTTCTAGTCCCAAATTGGCAATCCACAAAAATTGTGTTTAAAAAATTTCCACCCGTGGCTGTCTACTCCATCGTGCGAAGACGAAACAAAGCGCGTAGTTACGGGAAATCCCGGCAAAGCAGCCTTAGCATCAACTAATCACAACGCTGGAGAAGAACTCTGGCCTACAACCTATCAAACACCCTGCTCTATCCGACCGGAAGCCCACATCCCAGCCAGTACCGTGACATTGTACGATGCTCTCATTTCACACGCAGTCAGTTGTCAGCGCTAAGAGCTCGTTCGTGGATTAGGCGGGACACAGTGTAGTCAAAGGGAGTAAGACTGGTTGCTGGTGTGGCGGTATGAAGCGCTTAGCCTTTTTATTTATTATTGTGGTGGTAGCATGCATAAGCGTCGCCGCTGGCAAAGAAGTGAGGGGGCCAGCCAAACTTCAACCTGATGCTGACAGCAAACTTTCCACGTTAGTACCAAAAACTTTTCGAATTTGGGCTCCTCGTTGCCTTCCGCAGAGGCTGGTTATACAAATTTCCGGTTTACTCCCATTTTCACTGAGATCAGGAAATTGCTGGTCAAAAACTGGGGGGAGGTGATTGATGATCCCAAAAAATGTTCTGGTTATGTGGATAAAATCATTCGATGGCCACGCGGGGTTGGAAGAGCACCCCTGGCTTCCTATTAGATGGGTAGTGTGCTGAAGATATTGCGTCAAGTCAATATCAAACTGTCAACAATTAGTTTTAAACAGTGATACAAGTCGCTTTTTCTGTGGCTTTATGACTACCGCTAGGGAGTCGTTTTAGCCTCAAATCTGGCTTTTGTGGTGTTTATTTGGCTATTTTAGTGGAAATAAAATTTTGCCCCTCTTTGGTCCTTTTTCTAACTCGGTTTGAACTTCTCCGCTGAAAAAAACCTGGCAGCCCTGGGCAGCATCTATAACACTGGTCAACAAAATTTAACTTTTGTCGTGGATCCAATATAAAATAGTCCGTTTCTAAGGTAATTTGTGGCGCTGAACACGAATCTGGCAAAAGAAATGTCGTATCAGATCAGAATTTTGAGATCCAGTACGTCTGTGTGTCGTCTTTGTACAAGCCGACTTGGCATCAGTAACATTGACAGTGCAAAACCCAAGATCCCTAGGAAAATGAACGTTTATGCGTTTGTGGAGGCTAGGGTATTCTACCTTAAACCCGATTTTCATAGCCCAAGGTCAATATATTCAAGGTGAAGCGAGTCCATATAGTAAAATTCTGTCTGTGCAGGGTAGCCATTGGGAAATACCGTGATTATGCGATGAGAAGCCGGATATGGAGAGAAAGTGACCTAAAGTAACGGCGGAAAGGTCTGAGGCAATGTTCTCTGAAACTTTTAGGTCAAGGTCGTTCAAGGTCATTGACCTTTGACGTCAAAATATTACATTTTGCCTATAACGTGTACTGCAACTAGCTCTATGACAACCGTCGGGCGGAAAATAAGGTTTGACCTTGACCCATGACCTTTGTCTTGAACCTGCGACTTTGAGCTCAAGATTGAGTGACCTAGCGTATGACGTCATAGCATGATATACTTCATATTAGGCGGCATCATCCGACCAAAGGCACTAGGGTCAATGACCTTGAAATGGTGGTATGACCTTGACTTGTGAGTTTTTACTTAGACTCGAACTTCAAGGGAGGTGACTCTGACATAAAATCCTCATCATATAATGTTGCGACGTCACCTCTCGGTCTACAATACCGGCGAGCTTGTGCGACCAAGCGCAAACCTTGTTCAATGCACTTGAATGCGAGGTAGTCTTTCGTTGCAATAAATTCACATGTATATTGATAAGCTGCATTGTCTGGGTGCAGATAATCCGGATTCTCGACATCCTTGATCTATATTTTTCCACAAAAGGTTAGGCTGATGACAGTGTGTGGAAAGTGTAGGGGCTATACACCAGGTATGCTCTGGAGAAGAAATCAGGTCCGATGGCAAAAAATGGTTACTAAATTTGAAATCAGCGGTATCGAAATGGGCAGAAACAGGTGTTCACGTGCCGGATCCATTTTGGCTGTTGACCAGTGTAATCTTTAGACTTGGAATAACAAAAAAATGAGAAACATCTTTTTTAACACTAACAAGTCTAAGTTTTATTAAACCCCCTCAAAATGGGGTATTGACCCCTTGAAGACACTATAATGGCCAGCACAAGAAATGTCCCCCCATTGACTTTTCCTTAAAAAATGCCCTGGGGTTACCCCATCAGTACAGAGAGACGAGCGGCAGCCGACAAGAAATGGCAAACACCACGCGCATCGAACAATCCCAACGAAAAACACCCAGTGTTCTCCGCACGAGGGAGGGCTGCAGGCACGTTCACATTGTGTGGGAGAAGTCGGGTATACCCGTACCCGAGGCCATTATCAAATGGCCCACTTTTACCGCGCACAGCCGCCGGCGTTCTCCGATCTCAGTGCTGTAAGTTAGCACCCAGCATCATAGTGCAGCAATAACATACACGGATACATATCAGCCGATATCACCTTGTAGTGCGCGCTCCTCACGCAGGCCTGCCGCGCGCCCGGCCCCGGCGCGGCCGCCGCCGCGCCGGGCCCTCGACCAATGAGACGCGCCGCAGTCCGACACACAGCCAGTGTGAGCGACGCGCGGGAGTTTAGTGTGTTATACAGTGCCGCGCCGCAAGCAGGTCTCTATATCATTTCTGGCAATCTTCTTCAAAGTTTACTGAATTCGACTTTGTTTCCCTTCAGGCGCTTGTTACAATTACCAAATATATAACTAAATCATTCTACAGTGATTTGTCGTGTGATATACGAGGAAAAACTGGGAAAGGCCAACTCACAGATAAAGCACGCGACAAGTGGTGACCCCGACGTGATCCGCTGGGAAATTTACAAGCGTTGCCGTCCCAGCGAACTGTGACCAACACCTTCCAGACCTCTAGTCATCAATTGCCACGAAGACACGCCAGAGACTCTGCCGGGCAGCCGTCCTCAGCTGCCGTCGTCTTCACCGTCGCTACGCGTCAGTCAAACGACCGTTGCGCGATCGGTTCAGTGCGCCTCGCCATCGGCCCCTTCCTCGCTCAGCCGTGAGTTACCGCTGGCCACACCGTCACCCTCCTCAGGCTGAGGACGCCGCATACCTGCTTATTGTCCCCGCGCCGGACCTGTGCGCGCCTACCGGAGGGCCAATCAGAGCCCTCGATTTCGCACGCTTGCGCTCGGCTCGTTGCGCCTGGACGGTGCGTGACGTCAGAGGGGCGACATTCCGACGGCCATGGACGGACACTGCGCTGATAACCCAGCAGGAGGCGCCGCAAGGGACGTCATCCCAGCCGCGAGCCGACAGGTCGCGGCCTTCAAGCTGCCTCCATTTGCGGCGGAGGAGACTGAGCTGTGGCTCACCCAGGTTGACTGTGCCTGCCGGGTAGCTGGAATCCAAGATGATATTACCAAATTTCATCTGCTGGTGGCAAACCTCCCACTTCCAGTAGCCGCTCAGGTACGGGACATCGTCACCAGCCCGACGCCCAGCTACTCGGCTCTAACAGCGGCCCTGCGCACCCGGCTCGCACACTCCAGAGCCTCGCGTCTGGAATCGCTCCTCCGCCACCAGCAGCTGGGAGACCAAAAGCCGTCCCAGCTCCTCCTCCGGATGCGTTCGGAGCTGGGCACCGCCCCCGACGTGCCGCAGGACGGGGAGCTGCTGCGGACACTCTTTCTGCAGCGGCTGCCGCAGACGGCGAGGGCGGCTCTGGCACTCCTGCCGGAGGAGACCTCACTGGACCAGCTGGCCACAGCGGCAGACCGCTTCCTGGCAGCGTCCGGGCCGTCGGTGGTGGCAGCCGTCACCGCCAACGAACTGCCAACCAATGCCGCTGCTACCGCCACGGGAGAGGCAGGTGCCATTGCCACACTACAAGGCATGGTAGTCTCACTTTCCGCGGCTTTCAACCGGCTGGAAGCCCGTCTGGACCGGGCGGAAGGGGACCGCAGGTGGGACCAGTTCCCATCGCAAAGGCGGGACTTCCGTCCTCGGTCCGGCTCCCGGCCGCGCTTGCCGCCCCGCCAGCAGCCACAGCAGGAGCCACACCGGCCGGACAGCAGCGGTCTCTGCTATTACCACCGGCGGTTCGGCGCAGACGCGCGGCGCTGCACGTCTCCCCTGCTCCTGGCGCGAAGGAAACGCCCAGGCCTGAGAGAGCCCGCGGCAGCTCTCACAGGCATCGCACAGCTCGCGCCGCTGCTCCACATCAGTGATGGCGAAATGAACTTGATGGTGGACACTGGGGCTCAGGTGAGCGTGCTGCCGCCGGCCCGAGTTCCCAGTGGCACCACTGTGGACAGTGATTCTCCCCCCACATTGACGGCGGCCAACGGCAGCGTTATCCAAACCCAAGGTTACGCCGACTACACGCTGGTTTTAGAGGGGCGGAGCTACCCATGGAGGTTTCTGGTGGCCGCAGTAACCTGCCCAATTATCGGCGCGGACTTCCTCAGCCACTACCGGCTGGCCGTGGACATGGGCAGCCGAACGCTGAAAAACCGCCTCAGGCCAGTTGTGCGCCGCCGAAGCCACGCCCCCTTCGGTACCAACGCAGGTGCTGCGCAGCCTCACTGTCGCCAGTGGGGGCTTTGAGGAGATGTGGCGGCAGTTTCCGGACGTGACGAAAGAACGGGACCCAGCAGCGGCCGTGCCACACGGCGTCACCCACCATATCGTGACGCACGGTCCTCCGTGTTTCTCCCGACCACGGAAACTCGCGCCGGATAGAAGGCGTATCGCTCAGCGCGAAATTAACAACATGATAAAGCAGGGGGTTGTGCGCCCCTCCAACAGCAGCTAGGCTGCGCCGCTTCACCTGGTCGAAAAGGCTACGCCGGGAGAATGGAGGCCGTGTGGGGATTATCGCGCGCTGAACAAGGTCACAGTGCCGGACAGGTACCCGCTTCCGTACCTACAAGATTTCAGCGCCAATCTCCACGGATGTCAGATCTTCAGCAAGCTCGACCTCGTCCGGGCCTACCATCATATTCCAGTGGAAGAATCTGACATCCCCAAGACGGCCATCACCACCCCTTTCGGCTCCTATGAAGCCCTCCGACTACCATTCGGCCTGAAAAACGCGGCCCAGACCTTTCAGCGTTTCATGGACGAGGTGCTGAGAAATTTGCCTTGTACATTCTCGTACCTAGACGATATTCTCGTCGCCAGCCCGTCTCCTGAGCTGCATCATCAGCACCTGCGACAGGTGTTTCAGCGCCTTCAGGAGTACGGACTGGTCATCAACAAGGGCAAATCCGTGCTTGGCGCACCTCGCCTCCGGTTCCTGGGCCACGACGTGTCCGCTGACGGAATCGCGCCGCTGCCTGACAAGGTGGCCGCCATCAGTGACTTCCCGCGGCCAGACACCATGAGGCAGCTGCGCCGCTTTCTGGGTATGGTGGCCTATTATCACCGCTTCCTGCCCGACGCTGCTGCCCTCATGCGGCCGCTCCACGCATTACTGCGTGACGGCCCCGGCGGCCGGCCGGCCCAGTCAGCTACAGTCACCTGGACGGAGGCGGCCACGGAGGCGTTCACCGCCGTCAAGTCAGCGCTGGCCAGCGCGGCGCAGCTGACACACCCGGTGCCAGGAGCTCCGCTCAGCCTCCAGGTGGACGCCTCCAACGCCGGGATCGGAGCCGTGCTGCAGCAACACGTGGCAGGGGCGTGGCAGCCCCTGTCCTTCTTCTCACGGTCGCTGACGCCTACAGAGGCCCGTTACAGCACCTTCGGCCGTGAGCTGCTGGCAGCATACGCGGCTCTGCGAAAGTTCAGGCACGCGGTGGAGGGGCGCCCAGTGATAATTTTCACTGACCACAAACCACTCGTCCATGCAGTTGGAACAACCTCCGACCGGCACGCCCCCCGTGAGAGCCGCCAGCTCGAATATGTGGCCCAGTTCACCACCGACATCCGCCACGTGCCTGGACGTGACAACGCAGCAGCCGACGCCCTGTCGCGCACGGTGGCCATGCTCTCGCTGCCGCAGCCACCGCTGGGCGACTTCAACCAGCTGGCTGCCGCCCAGCACAAGGACAGCACCCTCACGGCCTTCCGCCAAGCAGAGCATGGCCTCCAGCTGCGCGACGTCCGCCTCACCGACGGGTGCACGCTGGTGGTGGACGAGTCCACCGGCACACCCCGTCCCTGGGTGCCGCCTCCTCTGCGCCGGCACGTGTTTCGGCTGCTGCACGAGCTGTCACATCCTGGCGTCAAGGCCACACAAGAACTGGTGAGCCAACGGTTCGTGTGGCCGAACATGAAACGGGACCTGAAGCAGTGGGTGACGCAGTGCGTTAGATGTCAACGGGCCAAAGTCCAGCGACACACAAAGGCACCCGTGGCCGGGTTCAAACCTCCGGACGACAGGTTCCGGGAGGTCCACATAGACATTGTGGGCCCTCTACCGCCCTCTGACGGCCACGCCTACCTTCTCACGTGCGTTGACCGTTTTACACGCTGGTGTGAGGCGGTTCCCATGAAAGACATGCAGACTGCAACAGTGGCGCGCGCGTTTGTAAACGGCTGGGTGGCGCGGTTCGGAGTGCCTGAGATCGTCATCACCGACCGGGGCTCGCAGTTCGAGTCGCACCTGTGGTCGGAGCTGTCACAGCTCCTGGGCTGCCATCGCCAGCGTACAACCAGCTACCATCCGATGTCAAATGGGATGGTTGAGCGGCTCCACCGGCAGCTCAAATCAGCCCTGCGAGCCGCCGACAACACCAGGTGGACGGACGTGTTGCCTCTCGTCCTGCTGGGAGTTCGCTCCGCACTGAAGAACGACCTCACCTGCAGCGCAGCTGAGCTGGTGTATGGCACCACGCTGCGTCTGCCGGGAGAGTTCTGCGCTCCCCAGCAAGGTGTGCCGTCACCAGACCCGGCCTCCTATGCCGCCACACTCCGTGCCGACATGCGCCGCCTGCGTCCCACAATACCACGGCAGACACAGGGTACCACCCACCTGCCGGCTGCGCTGGACACGGCCACTCACGTGTTTGTGCGCCGGGACGCCACCAGGCGGCCACTGGACTGCCCGTATGACGGCCCCTTCAAAGTTCTGCGGCGCACGGAGAAGACTATCACCATTGACCGCCGTGACAGGGCCGACACGGTGTCCATCGACCGTGTCAAACCGGCCCATCTGGAACCCAGCCCCGCCTCCAGTCCGGCTTCTCCAGCAGGCCCATCACTGCCGCCGCTGCCGCTGCAGGGACCCCAGCCACTGCTGCCGCTGGGTCCGCCGCCCGCTGTGCCACCTGCCGCGCCGGTAGCGCCACCGCTGCCGCCCATCCTCCGCACGCGCTCGGGCCGACAGGTCCGCCCACCCAACCGTTACCGTGTACATTTTATCGAGCCCTGAGTTAGTACTTGTTGTGTATTTTCCATATTGTCATGTTCGTTTTTGTTTTCCGTTTTTGTCATGATGCATCTGCTCGCACTGTCCGCATTCGCCGTACCCAGCGTTCCATTGTTTTCCCACTGCCTGTATATATCTGCTTTCCCTCGCAACCGCTACGCTCAACATAGGCTACATAGGATCGATTGCTTGTTGTCCTCGTGGACCATCGTTCTCCGGTCGCACGTCTGGATTCACCCACCAGACCTGGTGATATCATGTTCATCGCCGGCTTATACTGCGCCGGTCTAAGGGGGAGGCACTGTAGTGCGCGCTCCTCACGCAGGCCTGCCGCGCGCCCGGCCCCGGCGCGGCCGCCGCCGCGCCGGGCCCTCGACCAATGAGACGCGCCGCAGTCCGACACACAGCCAGTGTGAGCGACGCGCGGGAGTTTAGTGTGTTATACAGTGCCGCGCCGCAAGCAGGTCTCTATATCATTTCTGGCAATCTTCTTCAAAGTTTACTGAATTCGACTTTGTTTCCCTTCAGGCGCTTGTTACAATTACCAAATATATAACTAAATCATTCTACAGTGATTTGTCGTGTGATATACGAGGAAAAACTGGGAAAGGCCAACTCACAGATAAAGCACGCGACAACCTCAGCCGACACTATCCGGCGCACTACGACCAATGTGCACGTCTTTTACGGTGCTCAAACTCACCCAGTGTAAAGCGCGAGCTCTCGCTGAAATATCCATAGCTTAGCCATAAGCACCCACCCAGCGACACTTAAGCGTTTATAACGCAAGCGTTATAGTGTTACAGCTGATCATTTCTCTAGTCGAGTATACTGACTCCTTCATCGCTGCTCCGATATCCAAGCTCGAAGATCACTGAAGCTGCTGGTTAGGCACCCTGCGTAGATAATCAATTTAGTGAATAGCTGACTGGCTACATTATTCATGCATTTATGACTTGCCGGTATCCCGCACGTCAGTCGGCCGATTCAAAGCCAGCGAGTGCACCATCAGAAAATTGGACGTCACCCAGGTGAGGGTGTCACCGCAAATATAAGGGCTGGGACGCGCATGAGGGCCAGATATACGGAAAGATGCGTTGCCTCTTATCAACGACGGCCACCACTCACCACAAGCAATGTCCACTGTGCATCATTTCTCAGTGCCAGGCAAGGATGTCATAGGTTGTGACATTGAAGACGTCGGTGTGCCGCGGGTACAGAGAAGTTCGCAAGGCCAGGAGATACAGAAACCTCGCTCGTAAACTCGAAATCCTCATGAAGTCAAAAATCACGCGTCTCACGGGCAAAGAAGGCTCATTAAGGTTAAGTCTCACAATGGCTTAGGGCGCCGGTATATGAATCGTGAGGCGTCAGCAGCGGTCATCATCCAGAGTGGGCAACTATATCAGAATCAAGAATCAAGAAAAGGGCGACAGGTGACAAAAATGCTGAACATCACGTGCATCGATGAATTACACCGAGAAGTACCCTGCGTTTTCCGCTCGTGGGAGGGCTGCAGGCACCATCATGTTGTAAAGGTTGTGGAAAACGAAGACGACTAGAGCCGATGCCAGCACGGCCGGTCTCATCTGTGTGAGGAGGTCATGTCTGACGGACCAGTCACGGCGGACGGTCATGGCTGCTGATCCTCTTACCACCACGTGGAAATCTATGTCAACACCTAAGCTGGGAGTAAAAAAGAGCAGCGCGCTGAAACCGGATTCACGGAAGACCAGAGAGGACGTCAGGGGCTGCAAGGGCGATGATACCAGAGCCAGTTTTAGCACAACGAGGACAATTGTGATGAACGGTCACCCGTAAAGTACTCGCCCCGTTGGGGGGTGTTTGAACACCCCCTCGGGTTTTTCCGGCGGCACGAAAAAACGGTGCTTCGTACTTGGAACATCTTTTCCTTCATCGATCCCGCAACTTTCACCAAAACTTTAAGGTTGCGTCATCTCAGGTCACGTCACCAGTGCAGGTCAAGCGACCTCACCTCCCAAAGTGTTTAAGGTAGCATAAGTAAGAAATGGGAGAATCTATCGGATTGAAACTAATACCACATAATGGGCCCACCCAGCGCTACAAAATTCATTCCGGGATTTTTCATATCAATGACCTAGAGTCAGGTACGGATCGTGACCTATCCATTGGAAATACATGGGAAAACAGGAATTGGGCTGTATTTGTGTAGATACAGCTGATAATACCTTCGTATTCTCCAAATCGTAGTATCCCGGTCCCCTTTCCAAATTCATGTTGCAATTTTTGACCTGTGACCTCTGAAAGGTTATCTGGGGTCACTTAAAGCAGTTTTCAGACTTCGGTCAATAACTTTGCAGGAAATGATGATACAGCTCTTATTTTGATACCACGACGTTTGCATTGCTATTGCGAGTCGATGGATATGCATATCGATTATGCTAAGTTGGAAAGTGACCTTGAACTGACCTGAGGTCAGGTCATTTCTGTGTTTTGACCTAGTATAGTCACATCATACATCATTCGATTCGCCATGACGAGAGCAAGCGGATGGTGCCTAAAAATGATTCTAACTCAACTCAGACGCTAGAGCCAAAAGCTCTACTCTAACATGCAACCTTCCTTGACCTGTCATGACCTCAATATTGGTCTCAGCCAAGTGACCAATGTAGTTTCTTCTAGACTTTGTATGAGCTATCCAACAGCGTACGCGTTTTTTCACCATTTCGCATAGAAGCCGAGATCGAAGGGGGGTGTTTGAAACTCCCTCACCAGGTCGAAGGTGGCTGTTGTTGTTGTTGTTGTTATCCCCTCCTGCCTCCTGGCGGAGGAGTAGCCAGATGGCTCTGGAGCCACCTGTATGCGGCCGCCAGAGCCGCGATGACGTCATCACGCCGGGCCTCCTCCGTGTCGATAGATATGCTGCCCGTCAGGCGATGTCGCAGCGCCATCAGGGCGGGGCACCGCAGCAGCACGTGGGCTGGGGTGTCGTTTTCCTCCCGGCAGGCCGTGCACCGACCCGCCGGGCAGCGGGGGTCGTCACACTGGAGGCACTGCCGGGAGGGGTTCCGTCCGATGCGGTGGAGGTATAGGGCGGAGCCGGACCAATGACCGGCACGGAGTTGGTGGATGTCAACGGCCTCCGCCCTAGACACTCCTGATACCGACGGTGGCAGATGGGAGTTCATCAATGTTCTGTACCATCCCGGGGGCGCTGAGACACGGTGCGTTTTCTTGCCTCCCTGGCCACTGCCTTCTGAACGGTCCTTGCGTCCACCGCAACGGTGTCCTGGGCCATCGCTGAGGCTTCGCGAGCGAGGCGGTCGGCGCGTTCGTTCCCGCGGATGTCGCAGTGCGACGGGACCCATTGGAGATATATAAGGCGGTCATCCTGAGTGAGTTCGAGGAGAAGCTGCCATATCTCTGTACCCAGCGTGGTGGACTGCAGCGCCGGGCCGGACCGGAGACACGCCAAAGCCGCCTGCGAATCGGTACAGGCGACGATGGGGTCCGCCCGGTGAACTCGGCGGTCCCGTACGGAGGTGAGGGCGGCCTGGAGAGCAACCATTTCCGCTCGGAAGCTGGAACACAGCAAGCCAGCTGGGCGGCGGACTTCTTGCTCCTCTCCGTCCGGGTACTCGATGTATGCCCCCGCTCCCCCGTGCGAGACGCCACCCTCCGCCGATCCGTCTGTCCACAGCCATGTGGCACACTGGGGTAGTCCGGCTAGGTGTAGGGTCGCTGCTGCTTTCTTCTGGGTGGGAGTGGCATCTGGGCGGAGGCCCTCACCCACGTGCAGTGTGAATTTGATATTGTTTGTTGGTGTCCAGGGTGGGGGCGCAGAGGCGGCACCGGTTCCACTGGGTAGGTCATCCCGGCGAGGCGCCAGGCTTCCTCCCCCACGTCTTTCCATCCCGTAATGGAGGGGAGTCGTCGCCTGACCTGCTTGTCCGCCACCGCACGGAGAGGGTCCGTGGGAGGAAGTGACTTCGCCTTGGCCAGGAAGCGACCGGCCAGCGTGATTCGGCGGTCCTCCCACCGGGGCCAGGCCCGCCTCTGCCATTACCGCGTGTGAGGGGGTGGAGAGGGGGCACCCAGTTATCACCCGGGCGGCTGCTCTCAGCTCCCGTTCCAGCAGTTCCACGTGGGAGGGTGGGGTTGCAGGGAGCCAGGCGGCAGCGGCATGCTCCAACGCGCCGCGCACATAGCCATTGGCTACTACCCGCAACGTGTGCTCGTCCAAGCCCCAGTCCCGTCCGGTGAGCTGTCTGAGCTGGGCGATTCTGGGTCTTGTTTTACGTTTCATGTCCCGACAGTGAGGGCCGAAGTGAAGGAGCCGGTCCATGGTCACTCCTAGAAGCTTGAGGGTGGGGGCGGCTGCTACTGACTTTCCGGCCACTTTAATGGAGCAATCAGTTTCGTCATGTGCCCATTGGGACAAAACCAGCATCTGGGTCTTCTCAGCGGCGACGGTCATCTTGGACTGTCGGGCCCAGGCCACCAGGGTGTCTGCCGCCACCTGGGCTCTGCTCCTGGCTGCCGCGATTGTGTTGCCGGCACACAGGGTGGCCGTGTCGTCGGCATACATGAAGGGTGTAACGCCGGGTAGACTTCGGAGGGTGGACGCGAGCGGGGCCGCCCAGAGCAGGAAGAGGGTGGGCGACAGGACGCTGCCCTGTGGTAGGCCTGCCCGAAAAACTCGTTCGCGACTAAGTGACCCGTTGACATCTACTCTTGCCCTTCGGTCCCGGAGGAACTGCCAGACCCACTGAACAAGACATCTGGGCAGTCCGGCTTCCATCAGTCTGGTACGGAGGAGGCAGTGGTCGACAGTGTCGTAGGCTCGCGCAAAATCATACGCGAGCAGCACATACTTCTGTGCGGTTTTTCCGTCCTCCGCCTTCCGCCCCCTTGGCCTGGGGAGTTGCCAGCCATCTTGAACCTGTTGTACCAGGCGCCCGATATTATCCTCAACTGCTCTGCCCTCGCGGAAGCCGACCTGTTCCGGCGGGATTAGATCTCGCTGGATTGCGGCGTAGTTAAGGCGAGACAGCACCAATCGTTCAGCCAGTTTGGCTACGTGACTGGTCAGTGCTATGGGCCTGTAACTGGCAACTTTACGCTTGTCTTTGCCCGCTTTCGGAATGGGCACTATCGTCGCTCTTCGCCATTCTTGCGGGACTACACACTCAGTCCATGAACGGTTGATGAGTTGTAGGAGGGCCTCACGAGCGCGATTTCCAAGGTGCTTTAGCATTTCGTTGCTGACATCGTCCGGTCCAGGCGACTTCTTAAGCTTAAGCGCATTTAACTCGCGGGTTAGTTCGCACATGGAGAAGGGTTGGCAGCAGCCGTCCTCCCTATCGTCTCTGCACTCCTGGCAATGGCGCCAGGCCGGGTTTGACATCTTGTGCTTTGCATCCATGTCGAGCTTGCGGTTTCTTACTTGTCGTGATACCCAGGCGTATGTGCGGCAGAAGGCGTTGGCTTTTTCTTCATCGCGGACGAGGAGGCGACCACCGTCCTCCATCGCCTGTACGTTGCGGTGCTCATCGTCGGTAGACCGTTCCCACTTCTTTAGTGTCTTACAGACTCTACCTACACTTTCTGGCTTGTTGAGAGTGGTGGAGACGAAGTTACGGAAGCATGCGCGTGACACTCGTTTCTCCACCTCCGCCGCACGTTTTTTCGCCGCAACCCAGCGATCCCGAGACCCTGGGTCGTCGTCCCGGAGGAGGCTGCGGGCTCGTCTTCGTTCCTCCACCGCTTCTAGTAGTTCTGGGTCCAGCGCCCAGGGCTTGGCGTCAGCTCTAGCGCCGCGTGGAATGAACCTCAGGCTGGCCCTGTTGAGCGTTTCCGTGAAGTGGGTGGATAATGCCTGGACGGAGGTCAGCTGAGGCATCGCTTCTGGGAAGGCAGCCTCGCAAGCTTGTTGCCAGTCGTGCCACTCTGCTTTCTTGTACGCCCACTTCGGCTTACGGATGCGGTGGGGGGCGGTATTGGAGGTGTTGATCGAGACGAGCATCGGGAGGTGATCACTTCCCATGTCAGGGCCGACGTCCCAGGTGGCACGACGCGCCAGGTTTCTACTGCAAGCGGCAATATCTGGCGTTGTCTGACTGCCTGACCGATAACTAGCGAAGGTTGCTGCTCCAGAGTTGAGCACTGTCCAGTTGGCTTGTTCTAGCCATGTCGCGACGCGGTTACCGACCTCGTCCGCATCACTGCAGCTGCTGTCCCACATGGGGTGATGGGCGTTTATGTCTCCCAGGACAATGACATTGTCTCGGGCGGGGAGTCTCGTTGGATCGAAGTTGTCTTCCCGCTGGTCTTCCGCCGTGGCTCGGATGGGAGGGCGATATATATTGATAACATCTACAGGCGATTGACCGAGGATGCGCACTCCGCATACCTCTGTGGTGTCATCGGTTGGTGCCAGAATTCGTTCTTCAAGGGGCTGGAAGTGGACCCCAGCTCTGACGTAGAGAGCTACGTCACCTCCCTTGGCGGGTGCACCATGTTGTCTTCCTCGCGCCCTTCGGGTGACCAGCGGGGGTTGATACCCCGGGAGGCGCACGGCGGACTTCGAGAATTGACCTTCTTGGATCGCTACGACGGCCGGTTGCTCCGTAGAAAGCCAACGTTGGAGTTCCGGTACCTTAGTACGGAGCCCCTCCGTGTTCCAGCAGAGAATTTGCAGGAGACTTCGCTGATTTCGGTTCCGGCGGTAGCGTCTGTTTCGGGCCCTCCGTCTGCCACGTCCTCCGGGGCGTCCCCGGTGGGCTCCCCCACCGTCGGTGCCATCGGCGGGGAGGGCGCAACTTGTGATTCACTCATTTAGCGGGTCGGGGGCGCAGCATGCGCTCCCCGGACCCGCAGTGGGCATACGCAGCCCCAGAGCGTGAAGTAGAGAAGAGGTGATGGAGAGAGGGATGTAGAGCGTAGATACAGGTGTAGGAGGAGGAGACCGGACGTGAGCCCGTCGGCGCAGCCGGAGGGCCGCTGACAGGTGCCTCTCGGAGAGGGCACAGTTGGAGCCCGTTTGGTTTTCCGCTGTTGTAGTCGTCCAGCAGCGGCGGACCCGGGGGTCCACACCCCCCACCACTTGAAGGTGGGCTCCGTCCAGGGGCAAAAAGGTGGCTCGGAGGTACACCGGGGCAGGCGTAATAGTAGGCATCACAAAATGATTGACACTTTTCGATATTGAGAATGTTTCTTCTAAAATTTCAAAGACTCATATCGTATTTCACGGATATTTCATTAATTTCTAATGGGACAATTTTTGTAACGCACATGAGGATAATATTATCATTTCGAAAACCAGTTTTTTTCCACAAGCCCCGATTACTCCCAAACTAAGACAAATGCACTATTTATGCAAGGAGCTTAAACAGCAGGGCAATTACGTCGGAGAAACCTTCGACAAAGCATCATCTAAATCTTACAGCCCAGAGCATTCTGGCTCAGTCTACCGTGCAAACCCAGTTCTGAGAACTCAAACTATATTGTTTATTTGATAAGACCTTATCATAATAAAGAGTACTCCTATGCATGAGCAAAGGCTATCGGTTTCGCCTCTATCGGTTTCTGCCGAGGCCAGGCATCGCATTTTATGGCACAATCTACCAACGGCGAGCGAGTTGTTCATCGTACATCCAGGAGCGCAACATCAAACAAGCACAACAGCTCGAGGCGCCTCATCTATTCTTGGTTGCCGAGGTCACAGCACCCGTAATAATATTTCCCCCACTCTACTCCACGAACACATTACCTTAAGCAATTCATGTGGTTGTGTAGCTCATGCAGGCATTACTTACTGGATGAAAGCATGCACAGAAAACAAGCCCGTCTACAGAACAATCCCACGTAGGCATACAAGTGCGGACAAGGCAAGTTATATGCATCATTGGAGCACATATGACGATGGTTTTATAGGCATATTGTGTTGCCGCAATTCACAAACTCGTTGGCTATTTTTTTCTTAAATCCATTTGTGCGGTCGACGAAACAAATATAAATTAACGCAATCCGAGACTCCAATCCAACGTTTTCAATTGATGAAAGAAAAAGATAAACAGAAAGTCTTTCGAACATGTGATGCCTGAAAACGCTTGAGGTTCCTGTTTTCACATATATAAAACCTATACTGTCCGCAGCTGCCAGGATGAACGTGTTCTGAAACCAATCAATTCAAAATCAAAATATGATTCAGATTTTGCTGACGGGTCACTCCATGCCAACTCAGCCAAGATAGAGTCGATTCCGGAACCATGAAATCTGGGATATTTTTACAATGTTGTACGCAGGGCTCTGTGACGGGGGCGTGCGTTCCGATCGGCGTCGCTGCCGACAGCGGTGGAGGGCGTGTCGTTCCCGTTCCCAGCGTCACACTAAATTTGTTTGGGAGAGGCTGATTTCGTCGCGCACGCGGTCGGGTGGCGGGTTACGGTGTGATGGCGGGGAGCCCGATGTACGGCTCACGTAGCTAAGTTCCCCGGATGTAAGGCGGAAGGTGCCCATGCAGTCCCAATCACACCACCCGGCGGCGCACCTCGTGGGTTTATTCCCCAAAAATATGTGTTTATAGTAGGTGATCCAGAGTGAGCCGGAAGGATAATTTTCGGGGACTGGGTAAGATTGTTGCCAGCTTCCTCGTTGGTTGTGTTGACTACGCTAATGACAAGAAAAGAAAATTAAAAAAAATTAGAAGTAACGCAGGCCAAGAACATGTCCCAAATCGCTTGAACACAGAACGATTACGAACAAATCATGATTAAATCCATTATGTATTGCAATCCATTAAGATTTGTTGGTGAGCTGGTACCGCATATGCATTCAAATGATACCGGGTTCCATTTTAATTACAAGAAATGCTTCCAAAATGTGATCTCCGTGCCTACGATGTCTTATGAATTCCAAAAATATATAATTTTACTGTGCTTTGCACCAACTCAATGATCACGGAGTGATCATGAGAATGAAATAAACAACACCAAGAACAGTACATGTTTCTTTACAAAATGATCAAAGTAAACGCGGAGTTCAATTTAACGATTTAAATTTACCCTAGAGACATCCGCACAGCGCACGGAAATTTGGGAGTACACTAAGCATAAGAGAGGTCAATTTTCGAATCATGGTCAGGGAAAACGAATGCTCCAAAATTCTTTGAAAAGTTCCATCTCCAATTTGTTTTTAAATTTCAACTAAACATACAAGGCTGGAGATATCTTCTCGACCCAGGGGGTCCTGGATGGGTTAAAGCTGGCACAGCAATACAGGCTCTATACAAAGCCTATAGGAGACCCAAAATCCAGGGGGTCCTCATCCGCCCCAGCATCCCCACCCATGTTTAGATACATGTAACAACAGGTTTCAAAATTGGGTACAGCTTAAATTTCACTTGATATTAACGTTATTAATTATACAAGACTGAAAACCAGAAATTTGGAATTGAATATTAAGCTATTGGACCATATTGACGGTACATCGTGAATTCTAAAACCATATGGCTTTGCCATGTCTTATTCAATCTTAACCCGCGCCCCACCGGGAGTCCGGCGCCAACTTCGCCCCACCGGGGGCCATCGATGGCCCCCCTCTAACTCCGAAAATATGGGCGTTAGCGCAAATCTGCAAAGTGCAATAGAAAGCTCGCGTGAATTCAGTAAGAAATTACTTCACATGTTTTAGTGCTCAGGTCAATGGTTTGACCTCCAGAGGTCAAATTAGGTGAAGATCGGCTATTTTCACTCAAATATGCAATGATTAAGCAAACTGGGCATAACTCTTATGTCATTAGAGCTATTGAGGCCTGGTAAAGTACATTTGATAGAAAATTGCCAGAACTTTTTCCGCTATGTGGAACAAAAAGACCTCCCGCCAGTGGTTTGACCTCCAGAGGTCACCTCGTGACCTAATATGACCTGAGGTCACGAAAGGTCAAAAAGTGACCTTGCCGTATATCAAATCAAAGCCAGTGACAAGACAAACACGATGGTGTTTGTTTCACCGCTCTACCTTAATTAGGTCAATAGTTATTGTCAAAATACTGTTTTTGACCTCTGGTGACCTTGGATGACCTTGGAAAAGTCAAAGGGCAAATATGACCCCTGGGATCCGTGAAAGGGTGTCCAAAAACGCTATTCTGAGCAGTCTGAGTATTTGCAATCATTTTTGTGGCTTTTATATCATGAAACAGCTTTTCCCCATGCTTTTCCAATGGGAGAGGTCGCCTCGTGACCTGACCTCAGGGCACGAAATCGAAAAAATCCCGGATATACACCTTGTAGACCCTGGAGGAGTCATGAAGTGTAGGAAGTTTCATATCGATCGACTTTGAAATGTAGCTCTTACAGAGATCTAAAGTTGAAGTGAGGTAACCTTGGTTGACCTCGTCTGGTGACCTGACCTTGGGTGACCCGGGGTAAAAAATTTCAGAGATGATGGGAAAATGATACAGCGAGAGGTAGAGCCCTCAACCGCGGTGCTGCGCCTCCCGTTTTTCTGCTATCCCGGAAAAACCTTAGGGGGCCATCGATGGCCCCCCGTGGGGCGAGGGTTAATGTTATTTAACACGCACGCCTCTGGGGGGGGCGAAATTCGCCCCTCTCCTGGTTTTCCCCAGATAGCTCAAAAACGAAGAGACGTAGAACAACTAAACTTACAGTACCTTATTCCTGATCAATTTTACACATCTGACCAAATTTTTTGTTAAGATCATGTCAGGCCAAGGAGCTATTCAGGGTCCAGTGACCCGACCTCAAAACCTAAAATTACGAGTTTGAAGCAGCGCCCAGGGAACATTAGCAAACTGATCGTTTTGAAACTTCCACAATATGATAAGGTCATTGGGGTCTACAAATCTGCTATCTCGGAATTTCGATATTGTTGACCTAAGGTGGGGTCAATTTTTTGGTCACCCCATTATAAGTCTATGGTGAAAAGTAGAATGGACTCGTTTTCAGTAAATACCGGATAGATAAAGCTGCAAATCCTCAAACTGTCTATTCTTATTACGATCTTGACCACAAAGTTGATTTTTTTAACATCTGACCTCTCAAAGGTCATATCAGGTCACGGGAGCAGAGAGTGATTATTTGGCCAATAACTTCTCACTGTATTGAGACAAAGCTCCCATTTTGCTTGCATTGTGCTTATATTGTCACGGGGAGTCGATTGATATGCAACATGACCATACCAGGTCACTCTGTGACCCTGACCTAGGTCGAGGTCAGGTCATTTTGACTATTTGACCTAGCTAGGTCATATTATACATCATTCGATTCGCCGCGATGAGGGGAATCCAATAATGCATAAATATTTGCTTTAGCTCCCCTGAGGGCAGATCTAGAGAGGGAAACGTACACTGCTCTGTTGTAAGCCTTTGGAGCCTTATTTGACCTATACTAACCTCAATATTGACCTGACATAAAAATTATCCTTATAAAATCTCTTCGTCTTGCTTTCGTGAGGGATTAGATACGGAGGGGGAGGGACAAAAACGTCCCCCCCCAGCGGGGCGCGTCATGCAAGGGACCTCAGCGGGGCGCGTGTTAAGTGTTGAAAATACCCCTTTACTGCGACTCCCCAAAAACATACAACGCCTTCAACAATATGATTGCTTGGATAGACTTGCAAATTATACAGGGGAATTAAGGGGACCTGAGAAGCTCATTTACCAGTTTCGGAGACAATCTCGGGGAATCGGTGTTATTTTCCAGCCACCCTATACCGATTTAGCGTGGAATGTCCCCCACGAAAATATCGTTTGTATTCTTCCATGGACTACAGGGTAAACACTAACATGCAAACCAGAGTAGCAAATGGCCGTGAAAACTCGATGGACGCCAGAGCCCATGTTTTCACTTCACGTCCGTCTCTTGTCGCAAATAGAATCGTCGCCATCAATCTGGCATAGTGATACGCTCCAGTCCAGGGGTGATAGTGAAATCTGAGGTCATGTGAAAGAATTGCTCAGAGATGTTTGTGCTGACTGACCACAGGGATCGCCTGGGTGTCGAAGACGAGATTTAGAACTAATTTATGGTTAAGGTATGAAAAAGATTGTTGGATTGCTTTTGAAGTACTGAATTCGATTAACCAATCGTTTCCGTAAGCTCGAATTTGGAAAGTGTCGTTTTGGAGGGAGTGCTGCGCGCCTCGGATGTTATCCGGCTTGTGACTTGTTTCTAGGCAAGCGCCGCCTACAAAACAACATCATCTCATATTGTGTCTTGCCGTGATGAAGAGTGCCACTTACCAAACCGGCTTTACTGCTCTATTTCGAGAAGTTTGCTGGGCGCACGTGTTTGCCACTGGCCCTGCCAAAGAGCCCGGAGAAGTGCGGACACATGTGGGAACAGGTTGCAAGCCGGAGTAGGTAGTCAGCATGTATAGGGCCTAAGTGAGGCAAGCTTTGCTATAGCGACTGCGGTCTCAATCCCCGCTCATACCTACGTGACTAGGCACTCAGCAGAGCTTGACGCTTTTTTCGCCTCGACTCAAGCGTAAAACATGCTGCCGTATTCCTTGAGCAAGCCGGACACTTGGATAACATGCATCGGTGAACATAACAACATGGAAAAGGGGTTCGTTGAAGGTTTCTTATATAACACAGGGCTTTATCACCAGCAATCAACTCTGGTGTGAATAATGATGCAGCTGGAGGGAGCGAGCATGTCCGAGACGTAGTGCCAATAACGAATACATCCCCAAGCCAATCTATGCCTTTGACCCGCCCGTGAATATTGCTACACGACACGGCTATTATTTTGAAATGTGTTCCAGAGCGAGCACCAGCATTTCGACAGAGGCAAAAATAGATTTGGCGTGGCCAGCGAGTGTCGCATCTGGCTCCGCATCATCCATCTCGCACGGAGGAGAGTCCGACGGCTCATCACGGTGCGGCACAGCACGACACCCTCCGCTGCTAAACCCCGCACTCGGACCCCAACAGCAGACTCTTGCTGACACCTGCGAATAGCTGTAACAATCGGCGCCAAAAGATAGCCTAGTATGCTGGGTGGCCCGTAGATTAAAGGGAATACGGCACCTTGGTTGAATCCCGGAATTTAGTGTAATTAGGAGTATTTTAAGCCGAAATCATGAAAGCATTCATGATTTTTCTGAAACATGTACAATAAGCTCAATATTTTGATGTTTAAAATGTTCCTCTATGGTAAGAAATAAACCTCTGCCTGTGCATGACATCATGATCTGACAACTTCTACCATATTCAATAGGTTTCAATAGGCTGACTACTCACCGTGATGTCAGCATGATGTCACGCCCTGGGGGCGGACATGAGATACTTCTCTAGAATTCTGGGGGTTTTGATGGTTCCATTTCTGGTTCTAACAGTTTTTTGGCAGCAAAATTTAACATGTAATTCCAATGGGACTGTTTGCAGGGGTTTGGGGCACGGGCCAGTGGGAAAATTTAAGTGGTGCTTAAGGGTATATTTTTTATTTTTGGTATGTAGAATTGATCAGGCTATCTTCTGGGTGCATTTTTTAGTCTCTAAAGCGCTTTTATAACAAGGAAAATCCACGATGAACTTCATGCTAATTCCTTCAGAATTCTGTTTCAAACGTTTCAATTATTTAATCAAAACGCTGCATTCTACCTTATGCTAGCAAAATTAAAGTTATCTTGAACAAAACCCTTCAAAATACTACCATATCCTCAACGTGCTGCCAAATCAGGCAGTCAGCTGGCTGTCATGTCCGAACCGTATCTATAGGAACCAAGGTCACGCCAACAACTGACACTGTGGCCGGCTCCTTTGGTACATTTCAAGTAGGTTTTTAGCTTTTCTCTAAGGAAATTTCGAGTTCCAAGACAAATTATACATACGTACCGGGTACCGGTTTCATTTGGTACGTACTGAGTACCGGGTTTTCCGGTATGCTTTACAACTTGGCTATCTCAGTTAAAATCACATCATAGAGGTGGCACATTCCCTTCAGGCCAGTTAATACAGGTACCTTTCGCCTAGAAGACGTCACCGCATCGTGAGTAGGGGCTCATTGGCCTCGACAAGCAGGCTGCTTATCGGAGTGGCACGGAATGAACCCTCAGCAACTAGAAAGCTAAGTTGTGGACGTTAGCAACAGTCTTCAGCGAAGTCAGATGCAGGGTCGTATACGAAACAGGCATAATCAATCTTTGAACGGAAGAGAGAGAGAGAGAGAGAGAGGGAGAGAGAGAGAGGGAGAGGGAGAGAGGGAGAGGAGAGAGGGAGAGGGAGAGAGAGGGGGAGAGGGAGAGGAAGAGAGAGAGGGAAGAGAGAGAGGGAGAGAGGGGAGAGAGAGGGAGAGAGGGAGAGGGAAGAGAGGGGGGAGAGAGAGAGGAGAGAGAGGGAGAGAGAGAGGAAGAGAGAGGAGAGAGAGAGGGAGAGAGAGAGGGAGAGAGAGAGGGAGAGGAGAGAGGGAGAGGGAGAGAGGAGATAGGGACAGGGAGAGAGAGGAGAGAGAGAGGGGAGAGAGAGGAAAGAGGGAGAGAGAGAGAGGGAGAGGAGAGAGGGGGAGAGAGGGAGATGGAGAGAGAGGGAGAGAGGGAGAGGGAGAGAGAGGAGAGGGAGAGAGAGAGGAGAGAGAGGGAGAGAGAGAGGGAGAGAGAGAGAGGGAGAGAGAGAGAGAGAGGGAGAGAGAGAGAGGGAGAGAGAGAGAGAGGGAGAGAGAGAGAGGGAGGGAGAGAGAGAGAGAGAGAGGGAGAGAGAGGGAGAGAGAGGGAGAAAGAGAGGGAGAAAGAGAGGGAGAGAGAGGGAGGGAGAGAGAGAGGGAGAGAGAGGGAGAGAGAGAGGGAGAGAGAGGGAGAGAGAGAGAGAGAGAGAGAGGGAGAGAGAGAGGGAGAGAGAGAAGAGAGGAGAGAGGGGGAGAGAGAGAGAGGGAGAGGGATGGTTCTCCTTTCAGCCCTATACGATGTGCGGGAGACGCACAATACGGCCGCTGCGTCCCGTTATCGCAAACAAAATGGCGGATAATCACGCACGCAGAGAACCGGTTCCGTGGCCTCGAGGTTTTGTGCGATGCAGGCTCGGCGTCGCTATTATTTCTTTTCTTCTTTTTTTGTTTATTTGTCCAGGAGCTGCGCCGTGCGCCGAGAGTCCATTTCAACGCAGCGTAGCGTGCTCCTGCGCAGTTTAGAATGGAACGGATAGACACAGGTAATGCGTTGTGCATGAAAGTAGGCGTTTTGTAGTCTATCAGTACGTGCTGCAGTTACACCAAAGAAGCGATTTCAGGAGATTCGACGTGAACAGTACGCTGCACACGGGCAGAGGCAAGGCCCAATTTTCAAGGTGTGTTCCGCTTTTTGCCAAATCGCCGTCGTTCTTGATGTCATCCTATACCTACGTTTTGACAATATCCACTCCTCACTTTTGAGCTTTCGCCATAACTTAACATGAAAACTATTTAATGAAAACATTGCTAGGACCTTTTCCATGAGGCTGTAAATGCCTGCCAAATAAGCCTCGCCTCGGTGAGGGGAGTACGTTTGAACACCCCCTTCCTCTCCCCCCGCCCCGCCGGGGCGAGAGTAAAATAAATATTTTTATTTTGCTCGCATTTACAGCCTCATGGAAAGGTCCTAGCAATATTTTCAGTAAATGTGGGGAGGGGGTGTTCAGAGAGGGGGAGTTTGAACACCCCCTCGGGTTTTCCGGCGGTACCAGAAAACGGCGGCGCAAAGCGCCGCAGTACTTTGCACATTTTATCCATGATCAATTCCGCAACTGTTCCCAAAATTTTAAGGTCAGGTCATCTCGGGTCAGGTCACCAGTGCAAGCCAAGTGACCTCATCTCCCAAAAAAAGTTTAAAATAGCATAAGTTCACATAACGGCCCACCGAGCGCTACAAAATGTGTTCCGGTATTCTTTATATCGATGACCTAGGGTCAGATACACATCATGACCTCTCCATTGGAAACGCAAGGGGGACACAGAAATTGGGCTGTATTTGTGTAGATACAGCTGATAATACCTCACTATTCTCCAAATCGTAGTATCTTGGGCCCCTTTCTAGGTTCATGTTGCAATTTTTGACCTGTGAAAGCGTGGGCATCCCACGCTTTTTATCTTGTGAGAAAAAAGCGTGCCTTTCATTTATCCTTAAAAGCTTTCATTTATCCTTAACAGTGTTAAAGATTGATGAAAATGTTATTTGATTCGGGAATGGTTCTGTGGAAAGTATAATAAAGCGTATTGACTTGATATTTACGAGAATGCGTAAAAGTTCCACGGGTTTCTTACTCTGCGTAAATTTTCTAGTATGGCGCACGGCGGAAAATTAAACATTGTCTGAAAGCCCGCTGCGTAAGAGTTCGTGCCTTACCCAAGTATTATTTTGCCCTGCGGTATGGCTCCGGCGGTCTTTGCACTTCCTCGCGGGATTGTAACAGACAGAAAACAACACTAAGATAGTATCTCCTTGTGGAATTGCAGCAATCGGGGAACAACACAAAGTTAGTATCAAGTGAAAGAAACCGAACTTCCATTCAATTATTCGAGCTTTCAGGCACACAAACCTCTAACATAGCGTAACTATAAACAACACCCGTGCGTCCTCAAACATATCCGGAATGTGCCAAGCATTGCCAAAAGCAATTCAGTTTTATATCAAACTTAATCGAAGATTTAGTGTAGCTGACTTAAACATGTCCCTCACGCAGTGACGAGTGAGGCCCGAGCTGACAATCCTCACGCGGTGGCCGCTGTGTGTCTGACGTCTGGCGTCTGACGTCTCACCTGAACAGCTGGCGGATCCCGCGCCGGGGTTGCAGCCGCGCTGGGTCGCCCTCGTACAGCGCCCGCGTCGGCCCAAACTCCAGCAGGTACGTCTCACGGGGACTGACCGGCGTGCCGCCCAGGAGCAGAGCCACCTGTACGCCATCCTCCCAACTACCAGTGTCCAGCACGTCCGATAGGTGCTGCGGCAGAGGACACAGCGATGATATTGCCCTAATACGGCCACACCGAAGCTTAGACTAAATTGCATTGTTGTTCACCAGGCACGAGAGTAAGAAATTAGCGTCGGAAAGACGCTTGCTTTCTGAGGAATACGTGGTAAAAAGTAGGATGTTAACCTCTCTTGGGTGTACTTTGGGCCCATATCAAGACTACCGTTATGCATTCTTCTTTGTATTTGGGCAGCGGGAGCCCCTTGTTTACTATGGTCAGGGACCCCCGTGAAGTGCTGGCCTTGTTTTGCACCTTGATTGTGGGTTAGGTCGTTGCTTCGATCCCTCTCCTTTACCCTGTGCGTGGCTATAGGTTGTTGTTTGAGTTATTGTTGTTGGGGTTCCCCCCGGTCTCCTCTAGGGAGATGTACCCGACCGCCGGCACGCCGACCGGCTCTGGAGGCCCCCTCCCCTGAAGGCGTCCACCAGCGCCGCAACGACATCGCTGCGGCGCACCAACTCTGTTCTCGGGTGGATACACCCGAGGAGACGATGCAGTCAGCGATTGAATAGTTCAATGTTTATGTGTGTGAGTGCGTATGTGTGTGTATGTTTGTTAGGTAACTTCTAAATTGGCTGAAGAGTATTAGTTTGTGTGTGAAAACTGCAACAAAGAAAAATCAGAATATGTTCTTGTGTAAGCGTGTATGGAGTATGGGAGAGAGTCACCAAGATTTAAGCTTAGGCTTTTGTGCCAATCTCACATGAAATTATGTTGAATTTCTGTCCATAATAAATGTTTTTGTATTGTATCGTATTGTATTGTATGCCACGTCGGCATCAGGGCCGGGTAGCGCTACAGGACGTGGGCCGAGGTGCCCGCTCCCTCCCGGCAGATGCAGCACCAACTGGCCCTGCAACATCTGTGGTTGCACTGAGCGAAGTGCCGGGCAGGATTTCGCCCGATCCTGTGCATGTAGAAGGCTGATGCCGACCAGTGGCCGGCCTCATGCGCAACACTGTTTGGTGCTCAGGGGTTGTGCCCCTCCCTCTTGGCAACCCTCTTGTGCCGGGTCGTCTCTGCTTTTATCGATTATGAGATGGATTTTGGTGTGCTAATACACGTGGACGGTTTTAAATGTTCTGGGTTATGCTGAGGAAGTTCCGATCAAGTACTTATCTTTGAGCAAACAATAACAAACTGGTGTACTGGGGTACTTTTTTATAGACCCGAAACAATATCCGTTCGAGAGCATGATGACTGAAAAATGGAGTAGGAAAATGTTCGCATTTTGAGGTAAGCACAATAACATTCAAAGCTCTTACCTGAACAGTTTTCAAAACACAGACGATGGATCTAAATAAATAACAGCATCCTATCCTTAATATTGACCTTCATTTCTTCCAACCGCTGTTTTGCTTTCACATGTTCCAAAACAATATGAAAAAGACAACCACTTTTCATACATATAAAATACAAACCTTTCTGTAGGAATCATGGAGCGACAAAAACAATTGCATCTTTTTCTTTAACTTTGCAGCATTTCTTGCTTTCTTCTGGGTTTCCCTGGTACGCTTCATCTGTTCCCGCTGAAAAGGAGGCCCAAATGTCACACTAATGCCCAAAAGCAGCACTAACTCGTGCCTATATCACTGCATCTGCACTTTACTGTATCAAACACTGCATCATGTAGGCCCTGCACTGGCTATAATTCCATACTCGTTTTCCAGAGAGAAAAAACCTCAATGTATACTTAGAGCAATACTAGACTGGAACTAGATTTCACTCACAAACAATCGACCCGGAGCAGCACTGGCAAATGGCTATTTTCCCCTCTAGAAAAGAGTATTTACCTGCAAGTAGTGAATGTTTGAACACACTAATATGTAATGAACAATGGCATACTCATCAAGACTGTATCCTAGTTTGAATCCTGTTGTAAAATGCACAATTCACTTCAGCTATCTCCACTACCCAAGTACAATAATTAAGACAGCTAACATTTCAATTTTCATCATTCCATGTGTGCAGTCACTGTGTGTGACACTCAAAAAAATTGTTCAGCTTCCAAAACATGATGACCAACTGCTCACCAACTGTTGCTGATGCGACCTCACATCCTGCATGTCTAAACCATTTGCTGCTGCTCCACTTGAAGATGACTCCGCCACCAAAGAAGCATCAATGCTTTTTATATAATTTTCAAATGAATCAAAAGGGAAGGGTATTTGTCTTCTTTGGTAAAGCACAAAATTCAAAAAGCTGGTTATCAGAATATGTAGGCATGAGGGTGTGAGAAGCCCATCAAACTCAAATGTAGTGTCCATGACAGTTCCAGCAAAGATATATAGCTTTCTTTGCAATATTTCTAACGTCAGGGACTTCAGAGAGTCAATGAAAGAGTAGAAACAGAACACCGAGCTGACCAGTGAGAAGTGTCACCCATGGATAAAACAAGGGTTCCTGAATCAATTAGTCAAAATTAGATATCAATCTAACGCATGCATGGACAGCATGCACCAGCTCAGGCGAAGCAATAGAGACAGCTCAGGGAGGTCTATCATGATATTAAAAAACTTCATTTGAAGCATTTGTAGGATAGAGACGCATTGCAGAGCAGCCAATAATATCCAGCTGGTACACTATGAGCCTAGTGGATATCTGTAAGGTAAAGTGTTGCTCACTCAAATACTGTATTTGATGCGTCAGCCTCGTCGCCGTCAGTAATTTGCAAAAAAACAAGCTAAAATAAAAAATGAGTACCTCAATATGTTTACATAATTTATATTCCCAATAGCTGAAGTAAGATACGTGTGGATAGAGCTCAAAACATCAAAATTACGTTTCTCTAAATTAGTAACATGAGACAGTTTACACAAAAATACTCACTGGTGAGGTCTAATTTTATTCCCGGAGTGTCTATTACTTTTGACGGCAGGAACCAGTGCTTGAAACCAGTGGTGGATACAAGGGGGGCTAGGGGGGCTCAAGCTCACCCCCCCCCGAAATTTCCGAGTGCCTATAATTAATGCATAAGCGGAGGCTGATCCGAGGTAATGGTGAGGGAGGCTCAAGCCCCCAGCCCCCTAATGAAGTCCTGGATCCGCCACTGCTTGAAACCAGCATATCTCCTTGGGATACATTGGGCTGCAACTAACTACATCGGTCCTCATTTGCAGACTCCATAGGCGGATTAAGGGGGATGGTAAAGGGGTAAGTATCCCCCCTGATCGACCCTCAGCGTCCACTGAAATTGTCACGGCGCTCCCTGAAAGGTCGATGCCCCCCCCAGGATGCGAAAATCGGCGCCCACCTGATGGGTTTAAGTGGCGCCCCCCCTGGTCCGGATGGCGCCCCCGGAAAGGTGTCTCCGCCCCGATTATCCTGGATCCGCCTATGGCCGACTCCACTGCGGACACAAAAAGAACGAGCCACAGACAGAATAATCAGAACCAATGGACACATAGGCGGATCCAGGGGCCAAGGGGGCACTTGTCTCTCCTCCGCCGATCTACCTTCGGTGCCTCCTGAACTGGTCACGGCGCCCTCTGAAATGTCGTTTCCCATCCCCCCTCAGGATGGCAAGTATCGGCACCCTCCATATGATTCGGCACCTGTCTAATCGGTTTTGCCGCCTACAGTGGCATCTCCCCTACCCCGATCATGTGTCCCATTGAAAGTCTCGGATCAGCCTATGATGGACACGCTCCAAGTATACAAACCTCGTTAAACCGCACTGATCACTCAGTTGCTGAATTTGATGAGTAACTGGATGTCGTCCTGAATTCCACCTGCGCAACGTTTTGGGGCATAAGTATTGCCACCGGCAAAAAAAGTCAGAGAACCACCGTAAAGTTTCATTCTGCAGCTGAATTCAACCAGTTCCCCCTTATTCCGGCGCACACTCCCCCTATGTCTCGTGGTGTTAGTGGTTTTCGTATACATCATGGGAAAATAATAATTGTTGGGGTTTAACGACGCACCAACTGCCAGGGTCATACGGCGTCGCCAACTCTCGCCCTGTTGGAAGGGACTTTGGGGATCAGGTCGACTTATTCAGAGGCTCCGCTGGGACTGAACCCGGGACCGGTGGCTTGGAAGACAAGGGTGCTATCTACTAAGCCACCTCATCCCCACATCATGGGACACTGGGTAGTTCTTGGCTGCAAGTCTCGCTATCTTACTTGCAACCGCCAGGAAGGATGAAACCTCTCATTTGCCTCCGGCAAGGAGCTCGGTCCCATCCACTATCACAACATCCAGCCCCCACGAGGAACCAAGATACAGTGCAGCCCCCAGTCAGAAGTCACAGCACAGCGTGCTTCCCAAGGGTCTGGAAATTAGCGGCCAAGACTGGAATTGCTCGCCCAGCCAGTCCCACCCACATCCCATTTTTCACGTGTCTGAGGGAGAGATAATCCGCCACGGGGTTGCTGCGGGGTACTTCTGGCGCCCGTGTTATCTTGTACACAGCAATCTTCTTTTCTCTCTACACGGCCGCAACAAGCGTTTCGTAAAAAATACCTGTATTGGAATATTCGTAAGCGCAGCGTTCAAGTTAATACAATGATGCAATGGGTCACAGCTTGTTCAACCCAAGTTGACTACTCTTGTCATCGAACGCAAGCCTGGGCCTCAGTTACGTTTGACGAGGGCAGGATACCGCGGTTCCGCTTCACATGCGGTACTCCGCTGCACCGTCAAATTTCACACCCACCCACCCGATGGCTCATCCACGCTGTTAATGCTCTGATCATCCTACAGGTCTGCCTCGCCCCCACACCATTCCTAGAATGCACGTTAAAAACTGTTTAATTGCTCACTATTCCTCGTCAAACAATGCAACATATGAGCACAGTCCAAGCGACAAAGGCTTCTGTCCTTGAACTAGATAAATTCGTACACCAGCAGCAAAACACGCTAAGCGCATGTAATATAAACAATGGATAAACTATATGCATATTTCTCAATCAACGGGCGATTACATCTGTACGTGGCTTAAATCACAGCTCTCGTGGGTAATCGCAGGCACCCCTGGCATGTTCCAACGCGTGATGATATTATAACAGTATGTAGAAATAAGTTGTCTTTCTAAGAATTGTTAGGCTTTAACCATACCCGTCATGCACATCGTGCTTTCTTAAAGGTGACAATATTCTTTCACTAAAATATACACGCGGCATAGGAGCAACAGGGTTGGATCTCAACAATGATATTGAGGGTAAACGGAGAGAACGCGTAAAACCGGCCAAAATAGCGAACAAATCAGGATGACCAAAGATTTGGGGAGGGGATAATGCCATTTGTGCCACACTCCATCCACCCGTGGGGTTCGCTATATAATTCGTTTGATTGCAATTCAACGGCTCCATGGAATTCGGCGCAAACGCCAACACATTTTCCAGTTGATCGCATGCCAGAGCCTGCCGGCATGGCTGGAATGCACAACAACATAGCTCGCTTGAATAAAAACGCAGTTAAAACTACGACAGGCGTCCTGGAACGCAGCAGATGTTTATCCCGTCCGCTGCGTCCGGCCGAGAAGAAAGGGCGACCGGCCGACCCAGGCACTGTCCCCTGTTTTGCACCAGTGCGGCCACCGGCCTCTGCTGGCTACGTTGGCTCTAATACTGACGTTTCAGGTTGGTTCCGGCGCGTCTGCCACCGCTGACTCTCCCTCGCCCAGCGCCGTAGCTGTAGGACTGGGCTGGCGACCCGGCGCTGCCTGCCGCCGCACATCGACAGAGAGCCCTCAGCTGAACACCCACTGCAGCCAAGGCCGCTGACGGCTGACGGCAGTACTCCTGCTGCAGGCTGGTGCGTCAGCAGTGCTTCCCTGATGCCGGCTGATGGGTCAGCAGTGCTCCCCTGCTGCAGGCTGGTGCGTCAGCAGTGCTCCCCTGCTGCCGGCTATGGGTCAGCAGTGCTCCCCTGCTGCCGGCTGATGGGTCAGCAGTACTCCCCTGCTGCAGGCTGCCGGGTCAGCAGTGCTCCTGCTACCGGCTGGTAGGTCAGCAGTGCTGCTGCCGATTGGCGGGTCAGTACTGCTCCTGCTCCCCGTTGGTGAGTTAGCAGTGCTCCTGCTCTCAGCTGGAGGGTCAGCAGTGCTCCTGCTGCTGCTGCTGTCCGAGCCGACAGTCCCAGCTGGGCAGACAGCGCGGTTGTTCGGCCGCCAGGTCCAGCAGACGGGCGGCAGCGGCGGCGGCAGCGCGGCCGGCGGGTCTGGCTCCGCCGCACGTCCACAGCACCAGCAGCTGCTGCTGGCCGCTGCCGTGCAGTACGTGTAGCAGCTGGCCCCCCTGCGAGTAGCACAGACTGCCGGTGCACGGACGCCGCGTCAGATGGCGCGCCGTCACCCACCGTCACTCCTGACCAAATCAAACACCGACAAAATCCAGCTCTGACATGGAAACACAAAACGTTCAGAGAATAAGGCCCAGTTCGCATACGTTGTCCATACTTCGGATAGAAAATGTTCAGTCAACAAAATTTATGACCAGCGGAACATCCATGTGCCGTTCCAAATCATCGTGCACCCATTTCTAGAGGAGGCTATTTCGCTAACAGGGACACTAATCGTTACTCTGCTGATTAGCGAGCGGTTAGCGGAGTGCCAAAACTATCCGTCCGCTGACCGCAAACTTTCCCTTTTATCCCTTAATTTCTCATCTTAATTATTCCGTGTTTCACAAAATAGAGAAATCGAAAATTCGCAGTGAAAAACGAGCTCATTGAAAATATGAGCTCCTTTGAAAACACACGGTAAAACAAAAGGCCATAATATGTAGAAGTCACCGTTACAGGCTGAGGATGTACAGAATAAACAGGATTTGCCCATGTTTAATGTCTAATGAGTATTGATTGTATTGAAAGAGAGTGGTAATATTTTACATAAAGTAGCATGAATATACATAGAAAGCTATGTTCTGAGAATTTAGCTAAGAATAGGTCAGCAGACTGTTAAAGACTTAATACGCAAGCTAATTTTTTGCATCAGCGGATTCGCCAGCCTGGGAAATAAGCGATTAGCAATGACCAGAGACCTAAACAAGTTAGCGGATTAACAAAGAAACAAAAATATGGGAGGTGCCCAGGCCCAGCCATTTCACAAGGATTTTGCTGGCATTTTCTCAAAACTTCTCGTCACGGGTCGCTCTGGTTCACAGAGAAATTCTGGGCCACAGTCTTATCTGTAATGTGTTTGTGTCTATGGCGCAAAAAATGAAAGATGCTAGCCCAAATGTCACACCAGCTAGGTAAGCAGCGGGAGACTCCCGCAGAGGTGAACACACCCTGTACTACCTGGTTACACCCCTGCAGAGTAATCATTCAAGTTGGGGGCGGGGGTCGGGGTCTATCACTCTTTCACAGAACCGCCCCACCTGCCATAAAAAACGGTACACCCGATGCGTTGCCACTAGTGGTTCCCGGACTAACGCAAGCGCCGTAACCACCGTTCTTTTAGTGGCAGCCGTCTCGCCCCCAATGAGGTGGCTCTGGGTCGAACCCTGATGAAAACTATCGTGGCAAAACACTACAACTCGTGGTCTGGCGCTGTTCCAATTCGCTCGTTGACTCTGAACAGCACAGACGACTTTCCGAACCACCCCAGGGAAGCCGTGTCCGGACGGAGAAGTAAGAGTGAGGTGGGAGAGTGGGAGGGGGTCTGACCTGGAGACGGGACGGCCGGCGGCACGTTCGCCCACCGGCCGCAGCAGCCACGTGTCCCACAGACTGAGAAGCAAGAGTGAGGTGGGAGAGTGGGAGGGGTCTGACCTGGTGACGGGCCGGCCGGCGGCGGCGTCGGTGGGCGGCAGCGGTTCGCCCACCGGCCGCAGCAGCCACGTGTCCCACAGACTGAGAAGCAAGAGTGAGGTGGGAGAGTGGGAGGGGTCTGACCTGGTGACGGGCCGGCCGGCGGCGGCGTCGGTGGGCGGCAGCGGTTCGCCCACCGGCCGCAGCAGCCACGTGTCCCACAGACTGACGTGGCCGTCCGACAGGCCGGCCGCCACCACGTTCACGGCACGGCCCTCGGTCAGTGCGCTCAGCGCCAACGCAGTCACCTGCGGTCGGCAGAGGTCGGCCGAGGTCACCGCACAGCACTGACGTCAACAGAGGTCACGGCACAACACTGACGTCAGCAGAGGTCACCTGAGGTCACAGTACAACACTGACGTCAACAGAGGTCAGCCGAGGTCACAACACAGTACTGACGTCAACAGAGGTCACGGCACAACACTGACGTCAGCAGAGGTCACCTGAGGTCACAGTACAACACTGACATCAACAGAGGTCAGCCGAGGTCACAGCACAGCACTGACGTCAACAGAGGTCACGGCACAATACTGACGTCAGCGGAGGTCACGGTACAGCACTGACGTCAGCGGAGGTCACGGCACAATACTGACGTCAGCGGAGGTCACCACACAGCACTGACGTCAGCGGAGGTCGCCTGAGGTCACAGTACAACACTGACATCAACAGAGGTCAGCCGAGGTCACAGCACAGTACTGACGTCAACAGAGGTCACGGCACAACACTGACGTCAGCAGAGGTCACCTGAGGTCACAGTACAACACTGACGTCAACAGAGGTCAGCCGAGGTCACAGCACAGCACTGACGTCAACAGAGGTCACGGCACAATACTGACGTCAGCGGAGGTCACGGTACAGCACTGACGTCAGCGGAGGTCACGGCACAAAACTGACGTCAGCGGAGGTCGCCTGAGGTCACAGTACAACACTGACATCAACAGAGGTCAGCCGAGGTCACAGCACAGTACTGACGTCAACAGAGGTCACGGCACAACACTGACGTCAGCAGAGGTCACCTGAGGTCACAGTACAACACTGACGTCAACAGAGGTCAGCCGAGGTCACAGCACAGTACTGACGTCAACAGAGGTCACGGCACAACACTGACGTCAGCAGAGGTCGCCTGAGGTCACAGTACAACACTGATATCAACAGAGGTCAGCCGAGGTCACAGCACAGTACTGACGTCAACAGAGGTCACGGCACAACACTGACGTCAGCAGAGGTCACCTGAGGTCACAGTACAACACTGACGTCAACAGAGGTCAGCCGAGGTCACAGCACAGCACTGACGTCAACAGAGGTCACGGCACAATACTGACGTCAGCAGAGGTCGCCTGAGGTCACAGTACAACACTGACATCAACAGAGGTCAGCCGAGGTCACAGCACAGCACTGACGTCAACAGAGGTCACGGCACAATACTGACGTCAGCGGAGGTCACGGTACAGCACTGACGTCAGCGGAGGTCACGGCACAATACTGACGTCAGCGGAGGTCACCACACAGCACTGACGTCAGCGGAGGTCACCGCACAGCACTGACGTCAGCGGAGGTCACCGCACAGCACTGACGTCAGCGGAGGTCACCGCACAGCACTGACGTCAACAGAGGTCACGGCACAACACTTATGTCAGCAGAGGTCACCTGAGGTCATAGTACAACACTGACGTCAACAGAGGTCAGCCGAGGTCACAGCACAGTACTGACGTCAACAGAGGTCACGGCACAACACTGACGTCAGCAGAGGTCACCTGAGGTCACAGTACAACACTGACGTCAACAGAGGTCAGCCGAGGTCACAGCACAGCACTGACGTCAACAGAGGTCACGGCACAATACTGACGTCGGTGGAGGTCACCGCACAGCACTGACGTCAGCGGAGGTCACCGCACAGCACTGACGTCAGCGGAGGTCACCGCACAGCACTGACGTCAGCGGAGGTCACCGCACAGCACTGACGTCAGCGGAGGTCACCGCACAGCACTGACGTCAGCGGAGGTTACATGCTACCACCGTCAGCAGAGGCCACCGGAGGTCACAGGAGACCATTGACGCCAGCAGCGGTCAATAACCACCGCTGTTGTCAGCGGTGGTTACGAGACACCACTGGGGTCGGCAGAGGTCAGCAGGGGTCACAGGATACCGTTCTGAGATATGGCCCAGAGGTCAGCTGCACAGCCGTGGTGCGTTAGACTGCGCTGGACATGCCCGACGCTGTCTATAAATGGGCGACTAAGACACTAAGCTACAGCGTCAAATGGCAGCCATTATATATAGGGTTGGTAACGCTTGGTAACTACACATTCCGGCAAAATCAATATACAGGGGCGGGACGTTTTCCGTTCCAGATAACGAGACGCTAGGCAGCCGTACAGACAACCCCCATCAGAGCTTGATAACGGATGCCCCTGGCTATGGGTGTTAAATGGCCTGGCTGCTTGGCGGGGCTCAGCTCCCCGCCAAGAGCAGGGCCTAGTCCGTGGTGTGACGTCACTTGTGCCTGAAGAGACTGCTTCCACCGCTGGGTCCATTGAAAGTATTTCCAACTTCGTGATGCTCGCTTGCTAATGCGGAAGAATGCAAATGCACATCAATTGAGTTCCAAATGTAAAAAAACATTGTTTTTTAACGTGGCCTTCTTTTTGGAATACTCTCGATAGTACTGATACACCCAGGTTACCACAGGTGAGCGTGTGACGTCACTCAGGCGTGAAAACCCCTCGGGCGTACCTTTAAATAAAGGTATCTGGGGCCGGGCGGGGCTGACCTGTCCGTGCGCAGTGCGGCAGGCAGCCGTGTGTCCGTTGACGGTGATGAGCTGCAGGGTGGTTGGCGCGTCCGCCGGCAGGTGGCGGGCCTGGTGCGCCACCACCAGGTCGGCCGAGGTGGCGCTGACCGCCAGAGCCCGCACGGCGCCCTCTACACGAATCCACCGCACCAGCGCCGCCCTGCTGGCAGCCACAGGAATCAGCATGCAGATTCCGACTCGTCGATTTATTAAACGTATTCAAACAAGCAACAAGTCCCATTGTCCGGCGGGTGGCTTCGAAACTTCATCCTTCGGTGGAACTGTTAACATCCGTGGAGAACAATGAACGAACGGAGCAGTCCTATTCAGCGGACAAAATAACCCAGATAACCATCACCCTGACGCGAATAAGTAAACGACTGCAGATGTGTGACATCCAGCTGCCTTCAACAGCGCCACACAAGCGTTCCCCCCGGCGGCGGCTGCTGCTCACGTGTTGGTGTCCCAGAGGGCGATGTTGCCCTCGCAGTCGGCGGCCACCACCAGCGAGAAGCTGGGACAGGCCAGCAGCGCCACAGGTCGGCGCAGACCCAGGCGGAGCAGACGGCGGCCGCGGCCCTCGGCTCCGGTCCGCAGCTGGTACACCTGTACCGCGCCCGAGTGCAGCGCCACCCAGAGCCGGCCGGCGGCGAACGTACAGAGGGCGACCTGCCGCCGGCACACAGGAACGTCACCAGATGGAGTGAGAGGGGGTGTGCCTGCAAGTCTTTAAGGTATCTCCTCTACTATCTTGCAGGTAACTCTCCTATTTTGCAGGCATCACATCCCGTACCATTTGCCTTCGCTTTTAGACGAGGGCGAATAAGTGACTGGAGTAGCAAGCACACAGAAAACGTACACTGGACAAGTGGTAGACTTACTCAGGACCCAATATAGCGAACGAAAGATGTTTCTTGCCCATCTGGTGAGCCTCGAGTCTCCTGCAGGATATTTATAAGAACGTTAATGGATATTCATTCAATATTTATGAGCTTTAGGACAAAAGGAAGAGTAAGGAAATATAACTATCCTCAAATAAACAGCATTAAGCGGTGCATAAGACTTGGCCGATACGGAAGCCATCAGCAGGCCAAGTCAGCTCTCCTTCAGACCTACGACGGGCAGCAGTGGGGAGACTGACCGGGTCGCCGGGGGGCGGCGCCACCATCGGCTCGGCAGCGGCCAGCTGACAGGTGCCGTGCCGCAGCAGGCCGTCCGGCTGTCCCCAGTTGGCCCAGCTGAGCTGCTCCGCCGCCGGCGCCGAGGTCACCGCTGCCGACGCACGTCACACCGGACACGTCACACCAGACACGTCACACCGGACACGTCACACCAGACACGTCACACCGGACACATCACACCGGACACGTCACACCAGACGTCACACCAGGCACGTCACACCGGACACGTCACACCAGACACGTCACACCGGACACGTCACACCAGACACGTCACACCGGACACGTCACACCGGACACGTCACACCAGACACGTCACACCAGACACGTCACACCGGACACGTCACACCAGACACGTCACACCAGACGTCACACCAGGCACGTCACACCGGACGTCACACCAGACACGTCACACCAGACACGTCACACCAGACACGTCACACCGGAAACGTCACACCAGACACGTCACACCGGACACGTCACACCGGACACGTCACACCGGACGTCACACCAGGCACGTCACACCGGACGTCACACCAGACACGTCACACCAGACACGTCACACCGGACACGTCACACCGAACACGTCACACTAGACACGTCACACCAGACACACGTCACACCAGACACGTCACACTGGACACGTCACACCGGACACGTCACACCAGACACGTCACACCAGACACGTCACACCGGACACGTCACACCAGACACGTCACACCGGACACGTCACACCAGACACGTCACACCGGATACTTCACACTGGATACGTCACACCAGACACGTCACACTGGACACGTCACGCCGGACACGTCACCCCGGATACGTCACACCGGGCACGTCAAAACGCACACGACACACCAGACACGTCACACCGGGCACGTCACACCGGACACGTCACACCAGACACGTCACACCAGACACGTTACACCGGACACGTCACACCGGACACGTCACACCGGACATGTCACACCGGACACTTCACACCGGGCACGTCACACCGGACACGTCACACCGGGCACGTCAAAACGTACATGTCACACCAGACACGTCACACCGGGCACGTCACAACGGACACGTCACACCGGACACGTCACACCGGACACGTCACACCAGACACGTCACACCGGATACTTCACACCGGATACGTCACACCGGACACGTCACACCGGACACGTCACACTGGACACGTCACACCGGACACGTCACACCGGACACGTCACACTGGACACGTCACGCCGGACACGTCACACCGGACACGTCACACTGGACACGTCACACTGGACACGTCACATCAACAACACAGACAAGTCCAAAGCAGCCGGACATAAATAGACACGTCACACCGGACACGTCACACTGGACACGTCACACTGGACACGTCACACCGGACACGTCACATCAACAACACAGACAGGTCCAAAGCAGCCGGACATAAATAGATAGTATGCACTAAACACCAGACACCGGCCTTTGCTGCGGGTCACTCTCGGGGCCAGTATGGTGGCTGTAGCTGCCGGAGTGGGAAGTGGCAGCGTCTGAGAGCTCACCGGCGCGGCCGGGCTGTTTCCAGGCGTGGGTGGGACAGGTGCGCGGCGGCAGGGCCACCAGCAGGCCGGCCGGCGTCACCTCCAGCAGCGCCACCGGCGAGGTCAGCGGCCGCTGCCACAGCACCGCCGGCGCCGCCGCCTCGGGAGATCCCACGTACACGCCCCAGCGCAGTCCCGACACCGACGGCAGCGGCTCCGACAGCGCCTGTCGCGACATAGCACACAGTCAGCGGCTCCGACAGCGCCTGTCGCGACATAGCACACAGTCAGCGGATCCGTCCCACAGCACACAGTCAGCAGCCCCGACCAACAGCACTCAGTCAGCACACAGTTCAACAGCACACAGTTCAGCGGCCTCGTCACGTCACAGCACATATTCAGCGGTCCTGTCCAACAGCACATAATCAGCCGCCCCATGGTGCCTGTAGTACCATACAGTGCCTGCTGTACGGTGCAGTGTCTGTGGTAGGGTACAGTGTCTGTGGTACGGTGCCGTGCCTGCTGCACGGTACAGTGCCTGTGGTACGGTACAGTGCCTGCTGTATGGTACAGTGTCTGTGGTACGGTACAGTGTCTGTGGTACGGTACCTGCAGCGGCGGCGGCGACTGCGGCCGGTCGGCGGCGTGCGGGTGCGGGGAGCGGAAGAGCCGGCGCGGCATCTGTCCGTAAGTGCGCACCATGGTGAGCCGGGCCTGCCGCGCCATCTCGTCCTCGCACCGCTCCACGTCGTAGCCGACGTACGTCTGAGCGAGGGGCGGCACTGGTCTTACCACCCGCACAACCAACGCGCCACAGGGGTGGCACCGGCACTTACCATCCACACAGCCAACGCACGAGGGAGGGGGGGCAGTTCCCACCCGCACAACCAACGCACCAGAGGGTTAGCATCGGTCGTTACCACTCACACAACCAACACACGAGGGGGAGAGGAGGGGGGGTGACACCGGCAGTTACCACCCAAACAAAAGGAAAAATCCTTTTGTGATGACAGGATTATTTGACAGCTCTCAAGCAAACCCGAAATCAACAGAGCTGAAGCTGAAAACGACAATATGCACCCCTCATCCCTGTACCCTAAGAAACACTGCATTTATCACGTAAATATACGTGGATACAAGTAACAGGAGGAAACACGGTGACGCTCACGGCACGAGGCAACGCAGTGACACTTTTCGGGCTTCACCGCTTTGTGACAGCGGTGCTTCACCTTTGAATGGGTATCTTAGGAGCGTGGGCCAAACATGACCGTGGCGGCGGCAATTATTAACTTGTGTGTGTTTGTGTGTCTGTTTTGATCACTGAGCTTTTGTTTGGAGCTATCGACTGAATATATTTGGAGAGGCGCTTCGATCTAAGTTCCGACTTGTGCGCCCAACCAATTTATACTTTGTATTTTTGAAACAAAAAATTAAACGTCAATAAAATGTATTCTACTATAACTACACTCACAGCAGGGTGAAAGACGTTGAGCGCCTGGATGGCGGCTGGTCCAGTCTGTTTGTACCCGAACACCAGGTCTATCCAGTGTGGCAGGTGAGCGCGCGTGAGCTCGCTCTCCAGGGCCTGCCGCAGCACCAGCACGAAGAGCCGGGCCGAGTGGTGGCACCAGCCGGGCAGCTGCACCCGGTCCACCTCCTGGCCCGACTGGCGCGCGCCCATCGCGAACCCTGCCGCCGCACACACCGCTCAGCACTCAACACTGAGCCCTGCCGCCACACAGAACACACAACAGTCAACACTGAACAGTGGGCACTGACTGCCGCCACACAAAACACACAGCACTCAACACTGAACACTGACTGCCGTCACACACAACACACACCACTCAACACTGACTGCCGCCACACACAACACACAGCACTCAACACTGACTGCCGCCACACTCAACACACAGCACTCAACACTGACTGCCGCCACACACAACACACAGCACTCAACACTGACAGTGGACACTGACTGTCGCTACGGCGCTACTGACTCCTCAGCCACATGAATTCTGAACATTGACGATTTACGAAGGTTCAAGCAGGTGATAGAGAGAAAATGCAAGAAACGTAGATCGATTCCCAATATGTTTAACCCGCACCCCACCGGGGGTCCGGCGCCACCTTCGCCCCACCGGGGCCATCGATGTCCCCCTCTAACTCCGAAAATATGGGGGTTAGCGCAAATCTGCAAAGTGCATTAGAAAGCTCGCGTGAATTCAGTAAGAAATTACTTAGCGTGTTTAAGCGCTCAGGTCAATGGTTTGACCTCCAGAGGTCAAGTTAGGTCGCGATAGGCTATTTTCACTCAAATATGCAATGCTTAAGAAAACTGGGCATAACTCTTATGCCATTAGAGCTATTGAGATCTGGTAAACTACATTGGATAGGAAAATGCCAGAACTTTTTCCGCAATGTGGAACGTAATGACCTCCCGCCAGTGGTTTGATCTTCAGAGGTCACCTCTTGACCTCATATGACCTGAGGTCATCAAAGGTCAGAAAGTGACCTTGCCGTATATCAAATGAAAGCTGGTGATGAGACATACACGATGGGGGTTGATTCAACACTCCAGCTTAATTAGGTCAAAAGTTATTTGCAAAATACTGTTTTGACCCCTGGTGACCTTGGATGACCTTGGAGAGGTCAAAGGGAAAATATGACACCTGGGATCCGTAAAAGGGTGTCTAAGAACGCTTTTCTGAGCAAGCCAAGCATTTGCAATCGTTTTTGTGGCTTTTAGATCATAAGACAGCCTTTTCCCATGCTTTTCAATTGGAGAGGTCACCTCGTGACCTGACCTTAGGTCACTTAATCGAAAAATCCCGGACCTTGTAAACCCTGGCGGGGCCATGAGCTGTAGGAAGTTCCAAATCGATCGACTGAGAAACGTAGTTCTTATAGACCTCAAAAGTTGAAGTGAGGTGACCTTGTTTGACCTCACCCGCCTGGTGACCTGACCTTGGGTGACCCGGGTTAAACAATTTCAGGGATGATGTGAAAATTATGGGGTAAGAGATAGAGCTCTCAACCACGGTCCTGCATGTCGTCGTTTTTCTGCTATCCCGAAAAATCCTTAGGGGGCCATCGATGGCCCCCGGTGGGGTGAGGGTTAAGAGGGTAACCCTAGAAGGTTGCCCCAGTGACCCAAAATAGGTTTTGCGCTAGGGTGTCGAGTGGAAAATTCAGCTCGGAATGTATGGCGAGTGAGTGGAAAATTCCCCTCAAAATTTATGGCGGAGAAAAATTTTCAATTTGGGCACTCAGGTGGTAAACTCCCAGGGCCCTTGTTTGAACTGGAGGATGGATATTTCCTTTAATTTTCTTAAAGTAAATATCTTTAAATCGTCCCCAAGCAGCATTGTTTGACTATTACCATGTGAAAAATTTGGGTTAAGCAGGCAAATCTTTACCAACCGAAAACCCCTGATGCAGTCTCCAATTATTTTTAAGGAATTGGTGAACTGCCACAAATAAAAAACTTTTTTGGGGGCCTCTGAGACCAACCTTCGGGGGAAAGAATTCTGGGAGCCACCAAGACTAACACTTGTGGGATGGAGATCAACTCTTGGGAGGCTTCCCTAGACCAACTCGTGTACCCCTCCTCTTCTCTCCCACACGACCAGCTCTAAAGGGCCCCTGAGACGAAATGTCGGGCCCCCTTAGACCAACTCTGCAGAGGGGTCCTCCGAGACCGGCAGGTGGTGAAAAATAAAAATATTTCTTTATGCAATACCTAGTGCCAAAATTAATTATCTAAGCATACACTGTATAGTTTTTCTGTCCGGGACAACGCCCCTCCTATGCCTATACCTATAGTTATCGGAATTTTGGAGGCCACTCCTGGCCTCAATCACTGCACCTCGCATACACCTATGCTAGGGCCCAGTAGAGCCTTGGTTTACACTTAACTAACCCAGACGAAACTACAAACTTTTTATCATGGCAATAAACTCTTCCAGACTCTTGCTAAAAGTTTCTTTTCTTTACCTGTCAATTCCCCTGCTCCTCTTCACATAAATACTCACCTTCATATGAATATGCAGCTTTCTATCAATCTAATCGAAGCTACAGCCTTCTTTCTGCTGTTGTTTCTTCCTCTCGTCTACAATCAGCCATGCGCAGCGGGTCGCGACAGCGTCAGAGCGACTACTACTTTAAATTTCTGATCGCTTGCCGGTTGCCGGTCGCAGGGTCGCATGAGCTACATAATTTGCATTTCAAAAATTACTCTAAGTTAATTTTTTAAATCCTTTATTACTAAAAAATTATGCAACTAAAAGCACACAAAGAGGAAAACTAACAATGTTTTGTCAATAACGAATATGAAACCTACCTTTCAAAAAGCTTAAAGATGCCGCTTTTATTTACTAGATGTAAAGACGGCGTTTTGGTTAGTCTACGCCGTAGACCAGCCATACAAAAAAGTGCCGATGTTTGAAGGGTGACTGGATGCATTCTTGTTTCCCAAAAAAATTGTTTAATGAAAATGTAGAGTTTCAATGTATTCAAGTACCGGACACTTTTAGTTCAACTTAAATATCAGCGTATTTATGCCTAGGGTGTCGTAGGGTGTCGTGAGTGGATTTGGGTGTCACACAGCGTGGACGCAGCAATGAAGGGCTAATATGGATAAAAATTATTTTCTGCGCAATAAATGGTCAATTTTCTACGATACAATGTCAAGAAAATATGCTGCTTAGCATACAAATTTCAAGATAATTGCTTTTAACAGCAAGATGACCAAAAATTGTTTCTCACTATTCTCGGTACCAGAAATACAAAAACAACTTTTCAAGGACGTAAGCCTAGAAATCATATGCACAGATAAACTGCTTTCCAGAAATGTATCTTTCAAAGCGGTCAGCTCATTTTTTTGGCAACACATAGCTAGGGTGTCTAATTTTCCACTCACCAATTTTGCGAGTGGTGGAATTTACTGGCGGTGTTCACCCATTGGAACTTTCTCCGGTGGGGGCAAGGGGGCACTGTGCGTCTTGCCCGCGCCAGAATTTCGATTCTGTTGTTCCATTGAAATCGGTGGAGATAAGGATGCCAGGTATAATTGACCAGAAAATAGAAATCGCCAGATTTTCTTTCAGAAAAGCGAAAGAAGCGCATAAGAGCCGAGTTAATTTGGCGATCTTCTAGTCGATTCTGCTGCTCTCTTTTTCCAGTGGACGTTGGTAAAGGAGGCAATGGAACTGGGCTTTGTAGTAAGTATTGTTGAGTAAAATTCAATAGTAGTAAATATTGTTGGAAGTGAGTGGAAAATTCAGCAAAAAAAATATAAAAGTGAGTGGAAAATTCTGCTTGACTGGGTGTCGTTCTGCACCCAGCACCCCAGGTTTTGGGACACTGGTTGCCCCCCTGATATGCGAGTTGGAGGGACGCATCCTCCCCTCCCCACTTTCGACGCCCATGCCCTCAGGTAATACTAAAACGAACAACAACCAAGCCGTGGTACGCCGAACTGGGAGGTGGAGGATCTGACAGGTTTCCGCCATCAGCCGAGCAGACTGCAGCTGCAGCAGCATACACAGACCTTGGCCGTTGTTGAAGAGCTCGTGCAGGAAGTAGAACTCGGGCACCAGCTCCTTGAAGTCGGTGTTGGAGGCAGAGCTGGAGAGTCGCCACGCCTGCTCCACAGAGTGGAACGCACGGTCGGCCAGGTCAAAGTTACCGTCTGGGGAGCAGCACAGGCACCAGTCAGGGTCAAAGTTACCGTCTGGGGAGCAGCACAGGCACCAGTCAGGGTCAAAGGATACCACGCACACATAAAATTCCCGTGCAGTTTGCTGCAGGCGTAGTCCCATGAGCTGCCCGTGACCGATAGTACGAGCGGCGCTGTCAGCGGAACTCGCCTTGGAACTTGAGGAAGAGCTGGGTGAAGGGCGGCAGGCGCAGCAGGAAGTGCAGCACGATGCCGGAGTTGGAGTAGTGGGTGCCGTAGTGGTAGGGACCGTCAATGCCGATCCTGTCTCCCGGCTCCAACAGCTCCGACTGCAAGTACTGCATGCACAGCCCACACCGTCACACACCGGCCCTGAACAGCACAGCAGACCTCAGGGAGGTCGTCGACCCTGGTCCAAGGCAGCTGATACCCGCCAGGCGACACTTAACACGCCAGCTCAAACGCAGCCAACACGCTGAACTACAGACGCTTCGACCGACTCCAAATCACGCCATCGGCGTACAACCCAGCTCGTGAACCAAACCACCCTAAGAAGCGTTGCTAGGGTGCGGAGACAGCTGGACGACTGACCTGGTAGCGCTGGCGGTAGTAGGCCTCCCGGCTGGGGTCCTGCACCCCCATCGGTCGCCGGAGATCCCGGTAGACGGCCGGGTCGGTCAGGTCCAGCGTCTCCGCCAGGTAGTCCTTCACCACGAAAGGAAACACCGGGTACTGCATGAGGTCGTTGAAGCTGCGTCCCGCCATCTTGTTGAGGTGCATCAGGTACTCGAAGCTGGTGATCGTGCCTGCGAGCAGCGGCGTAGAGGCCGGTGAGCTCCTGCAGCCACTGCGCGCCGCATGGCTGACAACAGCGCAGCGTTCCAGGACATCATCTGGGACAGATGCACGCGCCAGAAAATCCCCAGCTGACTGTACAGCTGTGTCTCAATGCAGAGCCTCATCAAATATATCTAAGATATCCCCGTGCAAAAAATAACAAATAAAATCCGCATCAAGTAGGCCTAACGGTGGCCACAGAGTGAGTACATGGTGTCATCACTGTGAGCCGGCGTCTCACCATCTCTCCAGGCCTGGGTGAGGTCAGCTAGCGACTCTCCATCCCGCAGCTGCAGGTCCGGGCAGTCGAACACCTCCGAGAGGAACCGCTCCCGCACCTGGTGGTCACAGGTCACCAGGGTCAAGTCAGAGCACCGGCGGCACATCACCAGAGTCAGAGCACCGGCGGTACACAACCAGAGTCAGAGCACCGGCGGTACATCACCAGTCAGAGCACCGGCGGTACATCACCAGTCAGAGCACCGGCGGTACACAACCAGAGTCAGAGCACCGGCGGTACATCACCAGAGTCAGAGCACCGGCGGTACGTCACCAAAGTCAGAGCACCGGCGGTACACAACCAGAGTCAGAGCACTGGCGGTACATCACCAGTCAGAGCACCGGCGGTACATCACCAGTCAGAGCACCGGCGGTACATCACCAGAGTCAGAGCACCGGCGGTACGTCACCAAAGTCAGAGCACCGGCGGTACACAACCAGAGTCAGAGCACCGGCGGTACATCACCAGTCAGAGCACCGGCGGTACATCACCAGTCAGAGCACCGGCGGTACATCACCAGTCAGAGCACCGGCGGTACACAACCAGAGTCAGAGCACCGGCGGTACATCACCAGAGTCAGAGCACCGGCGGTACGTCACCAAAGTCAGAGCACCGGCGGTACACAACCAGAGTCAGAGCACTGGCGGTACATCACCAGTCAGAGCACCGGCGGTACATCACCAGAGTCAGAGCACCGGCGGTACATCACCAGTCAGAGCACCGGCGGTACATCACCAGTCAGAGCACCGGCGGTACATCACCAGAGTCAGAGCACCGGCGGTACGTCACCAAAGTCAGAGCACCGGCGGTACACAACCAGAGTCAGAGCACCGGCGGTACATCACCAGAGTCAGAGCACCGGCGGTACATCACCAGTCAGAGCACCGGCGGTACACAACCAGAGTCAGAGCACCGGCGGTACATCACCAGTCAGAGCACCGGCGGTACATCACCAGTCAGAGCACCGGCGGTACATCACCAGAGTCAGAGCACCGGCGGTACACAACCAGAGTCAGAGCACCGGCGGTACATCACCAGAGTCAGAGCACCGGCGGTACGTCACCAAAGTCAGAGCACCGGCGGTACACAACCAGAGTCAGAGCACCGGCGGTACATCACCAGTCAGAGCACCGGCGGTACATCACCAGTCAGAGCACCGGCGGTACATCACCAGAGTCAGAGCACCGGCGGTACATCACCAGAGTCAGAGCACCGGCGGTACATCACCAGTCAGAGCACCGGCGGTACATCACCAGATCAGAGCACCGGCGGTACACAACCAGAGTCAGAGCACCGGCGGTACATCACCAGAGTCAGAGCACCGGCGGTACATCACCAGTCAGAGCACCGGCGGTACATCACCAGAGTCAGAGCACCGGCGGTACATCAACCAGAGTCAGAGCACCGGCGGTACATCACCAGAGTCAGAGCACCGGCGGTACATCACCAGTCAGAGCACCGAGCAGCGGCGGTACACAACCAGAGCGGCATAGCACCAGCAGCGGTACCAGTGGCATCACCAGTCAGAGCACCAGCGGTACATCACCAGTCAGAGCACCGGCGGTACATCACCAGAGTCAGAGCACCAGCGGTACATCACCAGTCAGAGCACCGGCGGTACATCACCAGTCAGAGCACCGGCGGTACATCACCAGAGTCAGAGCACCGGCGGTACATCACCAGTCAGAGCACCGGCGGAACATCACCAGAGTCAGAGCACCGGCGGTACACCACCAGAGTCAGAGCACCGGCAGTACATCACCAGTCAGAGCACCGGCGGCACATCACCAGTCAGAGCACCGGCGGTACATCACCAGTCAGAGCACCGGCGGTACACAACCAGAGTCAGAGCACCGGCGGTACATCACCAGAGTCAGAGCACCAGCGGTACACTCACCAGTCAGAGCACCGGCGGTACATCACCAGTCAGAGCACCGGCGGTACATCACCAGAGTCAGAGCACCGGCGGTACATCACCAGAAGTCAGAGCACCGGCAGTACATCACCAGAGTCAGAGCACCGGCGGTACATCACCAGTCAGAGGACCGGCGGTACATCACCAGAGTCAGAGCACCGGCGGAACATCACCAGAGTCAGAGCACCGGCGGTACATCACCAGTCAGAGGACCGGCGGTACACAACCAGAGTCAGAGGACCGGCGGAACATCACCAGAGTCAGAGCACCGGCGGTACATCACCAGTCAGAGCACCGGCGGGACATCACCAGTCAGAGCACCGGCGGCACACAACCAGAGTCAGAGCACCGGCGGTACACAACCAGTCAGAGCACCGGCGGTACATCACCAGTCAGAGGACCGGCGGTACATCACCAGAGTCAGAGCACCGGCGGTACATCACCAGTCAGAGGACCGGCGGTACATCACCAGAGTCAGAGCACCGGCGGAACATCACCAGAGTCAGAGCACCGGCGGTACATCACCAGTCAGAGGACCGGCGGTACATCACCAGAGTCAGAGCACCGGCGGTACATCACCAGTCAGAGGACCGGCGGAACATCACCAGAGTCAGAGCACCGGCGGGACATCACCAGTCAGAGCACCGGCGGAACATCACCAGAGTCAGAGCACCGGCGGCACACAACCAGAGTCAGAGCACCGGCGGTACACAACCAGAGTCAGAGCACCAGCGGTACACAACCAGGGTCAGAGCACCGGCGGTACACAACCAGGGTCAGAGCACCGGCGGTACACAACCAGAGTCAGAGCACCGGCGGTACACAACCAGAGTCAGAGCACCGGCGGAACATCACCAGAGTCAGAGCACCGGCGGTACATCACCAGTCAGAGGACCGGCGGTACACAACCAGAGTCAGAGGACCGGCGGAACATCACCAGAGTCAGAGCACCGGCGGGACATCACCAGTCAGAGCACCGGCGGTACATCACCAGAGTCAGAGCACCGGCGGTACACAACCAGAGTCAGAGCACCGGCGGTACATCACCAGTCAGAGCACCGGCGGTACACAACCAGAGTCAGAGCACCGGCGGTACATCACCAGTCAGAGCACCGGCGGTACACAACCAGAGTCAGAGCACCGGCGGTACACAACCAGAGTCAGAGCACCGGCGGTACATCACCAGTCAGAGCACCGGCGGTACATCACCAGAGTCAGAGCACCGGCGGTACATCACCAGTCAGAGCACCGGAGACAGACATTCGTTGCGCTCGCCGAATGGCCCCGTTTCCAAAACTGGTTTACGGCGGCGACTGACCTCGGTGGAGGCGAAGGTGATGAGGTGGGTTCGCCCGGTGCTGAGAAACAGCTCGACGGCGCACTCCCGCAGCATGTAGCGGCGCCGGTGAACCTCCCGCAGGTGGTCGCACGGCCACTGCTGGTAGCCGGTCGCCAGTCCCAGCACCTGACCATACAAGGCACCCGTCAACATATCTGCCAGTCCCAGCACCTGACCATACAGGGCACCCGTCAACATATCTGCCAGTCCCAGCACCTGACCATACAAGGCACCCGTCAACATATCTGGCAGTCCCAGCACCTGACCATACAAGGCACCCGTCAACATATCTGGCAGTCCCAGCACCTGACCATACAAGGCACCCGTCAACATATCTGCCAGTCCCAGCACCTGACCATACAGGGCACCCGTCAACATATCTGCCAGTCCCAGCACCTGACCATACAAGGCACCCGTCAACATATCTGGCAGTCTCAGCACCTGACCATACAGGGCACCCGTCAACATATCTGCCAGTCCCAGCACCTGACCATACAAGGCACCCGTCCAACATATCTGCCAGTCCCAGCACCTGACCATACAAGGCACCCGTCAACATATCTGCCAGTCCCAGCACCTGACCATACAAGGCACCCGTCAGCATATCTGCCAGTCCCAGCACCTGACCATACAAGGCACCCGTCAACATATCTGCCAGTCCCAGCACCTGACCATACAGGGCACCCGTCAACATATCTGGCAGTCCCAGCACCTGACCAAACAAGGCACCCGTCAACATATCTGGCAGTCCCAGCACCTGACCAAACAAGGCACCCGTCAACATATCTGGCAGTCCCAGCACCTGACCAAACAAGGCACCCGTCAACATATCTGGCAGTCCCAGCACCTGACCAAACAAGGCACCCGTCAACATATCTGGCAGTCCCAGCACCTGACCAAACAAGGCACCCGTCAACATATCTGCCAGTCCCAGCACCTGACCATACAGGGCACCCGTCAACATATCTGGCAGTCTCAGCACCTGACCAAACAAGGCACCCGTCAACATATCTGGCAGTCTCAGCACCTGGCCATACAGGGCACCCGTCAACATATCTGGCAGTCTCAGCACCTGACCAAACAAGGCACCCGTCAACATATCGGGCAGTCCCAGCACCTGACCAAACAAGGCACCCGTCAACATATCTGGCAGTCCCAGCACCTGACCATACAAGGCACCCGTCAACATATCTGGCAGTCTCAGCACCTGACCATACAAGGCACCCGTCAACATATCTGGCAGTCCCAGCACCTGACCATACAAGGCACCCGTCAACATATCTGGCAGTCCCAGCACCTGACCATACAAGGCACCCGTCAACATATCTGCCAGTCTCAGCACCTGACCATACAAGGCACCCGTCAACATATCTGCCAGTCCCAGCACCTGACCATACAAGGCACCCGTCAACATATCTGGCAGTCTCAGCACCTGACCATACAAGGCACCCGTCAACATATCTGGCAGTCCCAGCACCTGACCATACAAGGCACCCGTCAACATATCTGGCAGTCCCAGCACCTGACCATACAAGGCACCCGTCAACATATCTGCCAGTCTCAGCACCTGACCATACAAGGCACCCGTCAACATATCTGCCAGTCCCAGCACCTGACCATACAAGGCACCCGTCAACATATCTGGCAGTCTCAGCACCTGACCATACAAGGCACCCGTCAACATATCTGCCAGTCTCAGCACCTGACCATACAAGGCACCCGTCAACATATCTGCCATCTGCCAGTCTCAGCACCTGACCATACAAGGCACCCGTCAACATATCTGGCAGTCTCAGCACCTGACCATACAAGGCACCCGTCAACATATCTGGCAGTCTCAGCACCTGACCATACAAGGCACCCGTCAACATATCTGGCAATCTCAGCACCTGACCATACAAGGCACCCGTCAACATATCTGGCAGTCTCAGCACCTGACCATACAAGGCACCCATCAACATATCTGGCAGTCTCAGCACCTGACCATACAAGGCACCCGTCAACATATCTGGCAGTCTCAGCACCTGACCATACAAGGCACCCGTCAACATATCTGGCAGTCTCAGCACCTGACCATACAATGCACCCGTCAACATATCTGGCAGTCTCAGCACCTGACCATACAAGGCACCCGTCAACATATCTGCCAGTCCCAGCACCTGACCATACAAGGCACCCGTCAACATATCTGGCAGTCTCAGCACCTGACCATACAAGGCACCCGTCAACATATCTGGCAGTCTCAGCACCTGACCATACAAGGCACCCGTCAACATATCTGGCAGTCTCAGCACCTGACCATACAATGCACCCGTCAACATATCTGGCAGTCCCAGCACCTGACCATACAAGGCACCCGTCAACATATCTGCCAGTCCCAGCACCTGGTCACACGGGTCACCAGTCAACACAGTCGCACAGTTCCAGCAGCAAAACTAGTGGTGACGTCACTTTCCAGAGCGGCGCCGTACTCCGGTCCACCACTGGCTGCCTGTCGTTGCACTGCGCTAGTATAGCCAAACAAGACTTACAGCGCAGTGTGTGTCTTTTGAGGCTACACCACACAATGACAGAGGAACGGTCAACACACACTCCTGCCAAAACGTCCTCACCAGCCCAGCACGGCTGGGTCAGCGGACCTCTGGTCCTGAGGGTAGGCTGTGACGTCATTCACCTCTGGTCCTGAGGGTAGGCTGTGACGTCACTCACCACAGGTCCAGGTGGCAGGCTGTGACGTCACTCACCTCTGGTCCTGAGGGTAGGCTGTGGCGTCACTCACCACAGGTCCAGGTGGCAGGCTGTGACGTCACTCATTTCTGGTCCTGAGGGTAGGCTGTGACGTCACTCACCACAGGTCCAGGTGGCAGGCTGTGACGTCACTCACTTCTGGACCTGAGGGTAGGCTGTGACGTCACTCACCACAGGTCCAGGTGGCAGGCTGCGACGTCACTCACCACAGGTCCAGGTGGCAGGCTGTGACGTCACTCACCTCGGGTCCTGAGGGTAGGCTGTGACGTCACTCACCTAGTCTGGTCCAGGTGGTAGGCTGTGACGTCACTCACCATATTGGCGGCGGACGGCTGGGCAGCGCTCCGGTCTGGCACGAAGTAGAGACTAGAGTCGCTGATAAGCACCTCTCCAGCCACACCTCCATCCAGAACAATCACCTCACAGGGCGTCATGTACCTGCCGCCGTCACACCGCACGGCGTCATGTATAAATTAGCCACCTTTAACGCCTTTTGCCACGAATAACTCGAAACCCGCCAGGAAAGCGCGGGTACTGCAAGTGAGTGGGATGCCGGCGAGCTTCTGCGATATCCCGCGGTATTAATGCTAATTTGGTAGCTGTGATGTGCTGGTAGCCAGGGAGCAGTTGCTAACATGGGTTTTGAAATGGGTTTCTATTTATGACTAAAAACAAACGCATCCGCATATCGACACAAACAAGCACGGTATCTATAAATGGCACAACCTCCAACTCTGACGCCCCTTGTCTCATCGAAAAAACATGTTCTTTTGTAGATATTCAATTAGGGGGACAATGGTCGGCTGAGTGGAGCGGGGGACAATGGTCGGCTGAGTACAACGGGGGACAGTGGTCGGCTGAGTGCAGCGGGGGACAGTGGTCGGCTGAGTACAACGGGGGACAATGGTCGGCTGAGTACAACGGGGGACAATGGTCGGCTGAGTGCAGCGGGGACAGTGGTCGGCTGAGTACAACGGGGGACAATGGTCGGCTGAGTGCAACGGGGGACAGTGGTCGGCTGAGTGCAGCGGGGGACAGTGGTCGGCTGAGTACAACGGGGGACAATGGTCGGCTGAGTGCAACGGGGACAGTGGTCGGCTGAGTACAACGGGGGACAATGGTCGGCTGAGTACAACGGGGGACAGTGGTCGGCTGAGTGCAGCGGGGGACAATGGTCGGCTGAGTGCAGCGGGGGACAATGGTCGGCTGAGTACAACGGGGGACAGTGGTCGGCTGAGTACAACGGGGGACAATGGTCGGCTGAGTGCAGCGGGGACAATGGTCGGCTGAGTACAACGGGGACAATGGTCGGCTGAGTACAACGGGGGACAGTGGTCGGCTGAGTGCAGCGGGGGACAGTGGTCGGCTGAGTACAACGGGGGGACAATGGTCGGCTGAGTGCAGCGGGGGACAATGGTCGGCTGAGTACAACGGGGGACAATGGTCGGCTGAGTGCAGCGGGGGACAATGGTCGGCTGAGTACAACGGGGGACAATGGTCGGCTGAGTACAACGGGGGACAGTGGTCGGCTGGAGTGCAGCGGGGGACAATGGTCGGCTGAGTGCAGCGGGGGACAATGGTCGGCTGAGTACAACGGGGGACAGTGGTCGGCTGAGTACAACGGGGGACAATGGTCGGCTGAGTGCAGCGGGGGACAATGGTCGGCTGAGTACAACGGGGGACAATGGTCGGCTGAGTACAACGGGGGACAGTGGTCGGCTGAGTGCAGCGGGGGACAATGGTCGGCTGAGTACAACGGGGGACAGTGGTCAGCTGAGTACAACGGGGGACAGTGGTCGGCTGAGTGCAGCGGGGGACAGTGGTCGGCTGAGTACAACGGGGGACAATGGTCAGCTGAGTGCAGCGGGGACAATGGTCGGCTGAGTACAACGGGGGACAATGGTCGGCTGAGTACAACGGGGGACAGTGGTCGGCTGAGTGCAGCGGGGACAGTGGTCGGCTGAGTACAACGGGGGACAATGGTCGGCTGAGTACAACGGGGACAGTGGTCGGCTGGGTGCAGCGGGGGACAGTGGTCGGCTGAGTGCAGCGGGGGACAATGGTCGGCTGAGTGCAGCGGGGGACAATGGTCGGCTGAGTACAACGGGGGACAGTGGTCAGCTGAGTGCAGCGGGGGACAATGGTCGGCTGAGTACAACGGGGGACAATGGTCGGCTGAGTACAACGGGGGACAATGGTCGGCTGAGTACAGCGGGGGACAGTGGTCGGCTGAGTACAACGGGGGACAATGGTCGGCTGAGTACAACGGGGGACAATGGTCGGCTGAGTACAACGGGGGACAGTGGTCGGCTGAGTACAACGGGGGGACAGTGGTCGGCTGAGTACAACGGGGGACAATGGTCGACTGAGTGCAGCGGGGACAGTGGTCGGCTGAGTACAACGGGGGACAATGGTCGGCTGAGTACAACGGGGGACAATGGTCGGCTGAGTACAACGGGGGACAGTGGTCGGCTGAGTGCAGCGGGGGACAGTGGTCGGCTGAGTACAACGGGGGACAATGGTCGGCTGAGTACAACGGGGGACAATGGTCGGCTGAGTACAACGGGGGACAGTGGTCGGCTGAGTACAGCGGGGGACAGTGGTCGGCTGAGTGCAGCGGGGGACAGTGGTCGGCTGAGTACAACGGGGGACAATGGTCGGCTGAGTACAACGGGGGACAGTGGTCGGCTGAGTGCAGCGGGGGACAATGGTAGGCTGAGTGCAGCGGGGGGACAATGGTCGGCTGAGTACAACGGGGGACAGTGGTCAGCTGAGTGCAGCGGGGACAATGGTCGGCTGAGTACAACGGGGGACAGTGGTCGGCTGAGTACAACGGGGACAATGGTCGGCTGAGTACAACGGGGGACAATGGTCGGCTGAGTGCAGCGGGGGACAATGGTCGGCTGAGTGCAGCGGGGGACAATGGTCGGCTGAGTACAACGGGGGACAATGGTCGGCTGAGTACAACGGGGGACAATGGTCGGCTGAGTACAACGGGGGACAATGGTCGGCTGAGTACAACGGGGGACAGTGGTCGGCTGAGTGCAGCGGGGGACAATGGTCGGCTGAGTACAACGGGGGACAGTGGTCAGCTGAGTGCAGCGGGGGACAATGGTCGGCTGAGTACAACGGGGGACAATGGTCGGCTGAGTACAACGGGGGACAGTGGTCGGCTGAGTGCAGCGGGGGACAGTGGTCGGCTGAGTACAACGGGGGACAATGGTCGGCTGAGTACAACGGGGGACAGTGGTCAGCTGAGTGCAGCGGGGGACAATGGTCGGCTGAGTACAACGGGGGACAATGGTCGGCTGAGTACAACGGGGGACAGTGGTCGGCTGAGTGCAGCGGGGGACAGTGGTCGGCTGAGTACAACGGGGGACAATGGTCGGCTGAGTACAACGGGGGACAGTGGTCGGCTGAGTGCAGCGGGGGACAGTGGTCGGCTGAGTACAACGGGGGACAATGGTCGGCTGAGTGCAACGGGGGACAGTGGTCGGCTGAGTACAACGGGGGACAATGGTCGACTGAGTGCAGCGGGGGACAATGGTCGGCTGAGTACAACGGGGGACAATGGTCGGCTGAGTGCAGCGGGGGACAATGGTCGGCTGAGTACAACGGGGGACAATGGTCGGCTGAGTACAACGGGGGACAGTGGTCGGCTGAGTGCAGCGGGGGACAGTGGTCGGCTGAGTACAACGGGGGACAATGGTCGGCTGAGTGCAGCGGGGGACAATGGTCGGCTGAGTACAACGGGGGACAATGGTCGGCTGAGTGCAGCGGGGGACAATGCACACTGGGGCAACTGGGCTTCAAAATAGGCCAAAACCTCGTAACTAAAAAATACTTTGATTAAGAATACTTTTTTGTGCTCAAATGAAAGCTGTTGCTCTGAACTTCATTACCCAGCCACAAAACATTGGGTATCTACACCAGGTCATATCAGATAGACTATTTTTCAAGGTTTATAAATATCGGAATTCGATTTCGTTCTTTCCAGTTTTGCAGACACTCAATGAGACAGAATCAGATAAGGCGGGTCCAGTGACGGTTAAAATGTAAGGAAAAAACAAAAGTAATATTTCAAAACCGATCCGACATATTCAAGGTCATCATAGGTCAGAGGTCTTGCTGCGCCTTCACTATGGTTTAACTATTAAGCACCACATGATAAATAATGGCACAAATTCACTCTTTCACTATTTGACATCTTTAAATCCAGTACCGAACCATATCGAAACTTCTAGGGTCATGTGCGGGAGCTGCATTTATTGACACAATAATGTTAAGCGCGATTCCAGGGAATGATTACCGTCACTCTTCTCATAAAATGAGCACAAACATGCGGAAACAGACAACACATTAAACTCACAGGGAATGTTCATTAAATCATGCGACCTCTTGCATCTTTCTGTAACTCTCTTGTTTAACATCCCGCGTCCCTTTATCCAGCCTTCTATCCATTAACCCCGATAATTATCGTTGAAGTCTAGGTAAGTTCTTACAGCAGTCTTACATCCAAGTACCCACTCACGCACCATCGAATTATTAATGGTTAGTGCCACTATCTTTCAGCTTATAAAGAGGGTTACTGCCAGGCTCGAAACCTCCGTTGTCATGGGCCTTCTGGATTTTTATATCATTGGAGATCATGTTACCACGAGGTCATTGGTGATAAGCAGATACTGGTACTGATCAGTGATTGTCAACTATGGATGTCTTTCTGGTAAGATATTGCCTAAATGCAAGGTGACTTCTATTCCTTGCCTACTGGGCCTCCACCATGTATGCTCCTATGGGAACTTTCAGGCTCTCAGTCATAAGCGTGCCACCGGCAAAGAAGTGGGGTGGGGGGGGGCAGCCAAACTTCAAACTGACGCTGACAAAAAACTTTCCACGTTAGGACCAAATACTGTTCGAATTTGGGCTCCTCGTTGCCTCTCTGCAGCGGCTGGTTATAAGAATGTCCGGTTTTCTCCAATTTTGACTGAGATCAGGAAATTTTTGGCAAAAAAGTGGGGGCCAGGGCCCCTGACCCCCCCCGGTGGTGACACCCCTGCTCTCAATAACATCTTTCCCGTGCATTTGCACCTTATGTATGGTTGCCGGCATGCTGTACCATGGGTACACGTTTACAAACAGCCTCGCTGTCTCTACAGCATAGGCCGGATACTTCTCAATTTCGATTGTTCTTGATGATGATCAGGGGCGTAGCCAAGGGGGGCAGGGACAGCCGCCCCTGAGGGTCCGAAGGGTCCCCCTGACGACACGATTATATAGCAAGCATGGCCCTTTTTACCCATCAGGGCCCTTTTGGCGCTGTCGCAGGGGCTTCTTCGGGGCGCCGCCCCCCCGAGTGAAATCCTGCCCACGCCCCTGATGAGGATAGTGCTGCTAATATTACCGAAAACCTTTGTAGCAGATCCAGGCTTACCCCAGTAACCTCGCTGAACTGTCGGATGTTCCCGAAAGAACGGCGGGTTGTGTTTCCTTCATTAGCTGTGCCGTTGCCCCCCCCCGCCTTTGGCTGATCGACGACCAGACTCATGGTAGCACGAAAACATTCCTGTAAATATCTTTTGTTTTTTAACAGCGTCCTTCTGGTCGTAGTTTTGAGCTCTCTATGAAGAAATGGGTGACTCTTCTCTGATCTTCCCTCATCCTCAGTGCGCGTGTTAAAATCAGTTTTTGCACAGATTGAATCTCTGCCCAGCGTCTTGCAAGTCCGCCTTCCCCTGTCACGACTCGACCACGGCGCCCTGTCAGCCGTCCGTAATCGAATCGCCGCGCAACATGAGCCGACGGCCGCCATAGCCGCCGGCCTCACCGCGCTACTTGGACTACATTGCCGCACAAAAAGTGACATATCTCCCCTGGGACAACTGATGCCGAGCCAATTTTTTCATGGCTGGTTAGAGGATACAACATTGCATCACTACATATAAATTTCTAAGTGAAACTCGCTGTGCGTTTTTTTCGCAGGTCTAACGAAGTTTAGGATTTGAGAATACGTTAGAAGCTTTACATGTCCTAATAGTTACACGTACTATCAGGCTCTTATTGTCAAATTTCGTACTTTTCAACATTGAGTGTCTTCAGGGCATTCCCAACTTTCCATTGATATCAATAGATAACGGTTTTGTGACTGCGACCATGGATGATAATGCATCCGAAAGTGTACCTCATCTCGAGTCAACTTGACGCCGAACTGCAGCGTGTTTAATGCGTTGTGTTCCAGCATCTATGCAAGCGGCTAAAGAAGAGAAAAAATGGATAAAATTATGTTTTTCCAAGGTTTTGGACATTTCTCTATCAGAGCCAAACGATTAAGCCCGATTTTGAAGATGTCAAAATTGGAGGTTTTGGCCGGTTTTGGCCCCTCAGGGGACCGATCTTCACTTGCCGGATTCGTCCGGCAAGTAAAGATTGGAGCAACGGGGTGTGACGCGCCCGGGGCCCCAGTCAGCCCTGGAGGGCACGTCTTTGCATCACCGCGGACGCATCATGTCTGGCCATCCGGCGGCCGCCGCCTCTTCCGACCTCAGTTGGTTAGAGTCGGCGTCTGTCGTCGGTGGCTCTGTTGGTGATGTTCGCGGTGATGCTGATGGCTGCCTTACGGGCCCTTTGTTACCTGGTCGGTAACCGTATTGGATCGGGTCAGCTCTGTCCTGCACCTCCCAGTATGTAGCTCCTGTTTGTTTTTGTTCTCTTATTTTGTTGATTATTGTTAGTTCCTACCATCTTTTATGCCTTAGTTGTTGCCCCCCACAGTTATTTGCCTTCTTCGGCATTTTATGGGTGTAAGGCGCCCACTCGAGGCCTTTCTCGAGCCCCGGTGACGAGGTTGACGGGATCCTGGGGGTTGAGGTCCCCTCGGGCGGGTCAGTCCCGAGGGCTCCAACACGCCCCCTTTGGCCCAGATATCTCGATCTAACCGGGGGTAAGCCGTCCGTAGGCTGCCGCGGGCGGCCTAGCGACGCGGCAGTGTCTACGGGCACTGTCGCTCGGTCCAGCTGGGCAGGGGGACTATGTTTCGGGGTGCGGCGCGGCGCCCTTCGCGGTGGGGGCTGTGATAGTTCTTGCCGGGCGCGAGGCGGGCCGGGGTTTCGGAAACCGTCGATTTGCGAGACTCCGGCCTGTTGCGCGCGCCTGGTGGACCGCAGTCTCCGCTGCGTGATGGGTGCCGCGTTTAGCTTCGTCCCGAATCATGGCCCTGCCAGCCCACTGGGCTGATGGCGTCAAGGGGTGGGTGCGTTCTGATCGGAGGGGTTGTGTGAGTATCTCTCGCCCCTCTGAGACGGGCGCACCTGCCCCCGTAGGCACTGCACCAGCCTCCGGGCCCAGTCATTGATACATGGTAACCCGGGGGGCCGAAGGTGATAAACCCATCATGGCCTCTCCAAATCCAGAAACCCATGCTCCTTCCCCCGCGGTGTCGGGGACGAACCCAACTTTGATCCACCCCCTTGAAGGGGAGTGAGACTGATCCGAAGGTCCTAGTGATCCACCTCGAAGACGGTTACAAGATGAATCCTTTCCAGGTCGTGGAAGCATTAGCCAAATTTGGAACCTCAACTCATGTTTATCGTTATTCGGATGTGAAACTAGAAGTGCTGATGTCATCAGGAGCGGAAACATCTAACCTGTTGACCGCGAAAAACCTGTCCTATGTTGGAAAAGACCATTCCCCAGTGTCAGTGCCCATATCAGTCGGACTACACCCAACCAAAAACAGCGTCATGGGTGTTGTTACCAGCAACGAACTTGGAGAAGCGACTGAGGAGGAGATTCTCACTGGTCTTAAGGGCCAGGGGGTCACTAAGGTCCGAAGGATGAACCGGAGAGAGGAAGGGAAGCTGGTTCCAACGAGTACACTTGTACTGACGTTCGATAGCAGGGAGCTGCCCCAAAAGCTGCGGATTGGTTGGTTCTCCGTGCGTGTGCGTGCATATGTCCCTGACCCCACTCGCTGTTTCCGCTGTCAGGACTACGGCCACATCGCAAAATTTTGCAAAAAGCCGGAGCGGTGCCCCAGATGCTCCGATGTAGGTCACGGCACTTCATCGTGCAAAGCAAAGAGCGCCAAATGCGTTGCGTGTGAGGGTGACCATGAAGCCTGGTCGCGCACATGTCCCATCTTCGTTTCCGGAAAGAGAAAAGCTAAAAGAAAAATCAAAGAAAGTAGCTCAGGAAAAATCCCAAACCCTAAGGCAAACCAGCAAACCGTTCCACGAAGCTTCTCTCCATCCGGAGCCATCCACGACAGGTGGGGCAAGTGTGACAGGACGTAAGCGTGACATAGCACATGGCTCTCCGAGGCTGAGCGTGAGAGATGGGTCTCTGGTCCGGTACTCCCCATTCCGCGACGCGCTTGTCGGGAGTTCAAGGCAAGCGAAGCCGTCAGTCACCCTTGACTCTACCATGCGGGATCTCATGCACCTGTCTGTCCGGGATTTCGTGGATCTGATCGGTGGTCAGATGCCACAGCCTGACAACCAACCCGACATGAGCGTTGAAACCCAATTCGACCCGGCACACAGGGTCACAACCGAAAGCGGTGTTCAAACGGACCCAACTGAGGACTCGGTCGCGTCGACAGCAGCACCGCAGTCCAACGGCCCGACTAGAGACACCATTGAGAAAGGGGTGCAGACGGACGTTACTGATAGGCGTCAACCAGTGACGGAGACAAAGAAAGTCGCTGAACAGTCCCATGATCCTCCTGCACCGAAGCGTGCACGGTTCAGCGGAGGAGATGCTTCTGGCTCTCCAGGTACGGAGACAGTTCGTGCGGCCACACACAGCACAGGATCTACACCAAATAAAAAAGAAAGTGCATTACCCACACCTGCAACCGTAAAAAAGTCCAGCATCACAGCCATCCGTAAAATCAAAAGGCAGAACACCATCAAACGTAGCAACCAAAAGGCTCGTTTCAGAGCGGTCCTCCTCAGCACCTCCTAAAAGTCGTAGCGTGCGCATAGAGCACGATGAAGCCATTCCATCCGCGGGCTGCGGGGATGCAGGGTTAATGCCGCCGCCATACCCTCCACCACCTCCGCCTCCACCAACACCACCTGCAAAAGCAAGAAACAGTGACTACCCGGGAACAGCTACACGCGACGGAAAGCGCAGGCTTTCTACCCCAAACTTACGTTGTGGGGAAAAATCCCCCAATACGTGAGGGAAGAGAAAGCAGATTTTGCATTTCGGGACTCGAAGGGAAAGAGAATTTGGGTGCCGAGGGTCCAAAAAGAGCTTCTTCAGCCAAGGCTGCACTCTGGTTCCACCGAGAGCATCGGAAACGTGCAGCATGTTTGGCAGGATGGACCGCGACCCACTCCCGCTAGTGACGGGAGGCATCCCGGGCCAAGAGTCCGGGAAGCATACATGGATAAAGACACAACATTCTTGCGCCGCTCTCCGCCAAAGGGTCTTGGGTACCCGGAGAGAATGGACAGACCACCGCCGGAGTGGAACGCTCGCACAGCTTGGTGCGTCTCGGAAATGTTTGACGGTAGAAGCTGGGAGACGTAGTTAAGTATTTGATGGTATGAATATTATGTCGGGATTAACTATTCTGTTGGCACAGTAATGTTTCTATGCTTTCGAACTCCCTACACCGGCATTTGTTTGTAACATAACCACAGTGGGGCGCGAAATGACCATGCAGTTGAAGCGCCCTAAAACCCCAAACAACAACAACATGGCCGGTTTTGGAGGTCATTTGCCCCAGTGTGCAATGGTCGGCTGAGTACAACGGGGGACAATGGTCGGCTGAGTACAACGGGGGACAGTGGTCGGCTGAGTGCAGCAGGGGACAATGGTCGGCTGAGTGCAGCGGGGGGACAGTGGTCGGCTGAGTACAACGGGGGACAATGGTCGGCTGAGTGCAGCGGGGGACAGTGGTCGGCTGAGTACAACGGGGGACAATGGTCGGCTGAGTGCAGCGGGGGACAGTGGTCGGCTGAGTGCAGCGGGGGACAATGGTCGGCTGAGTACAACGGGGGACAGTGGTCGGCTGAGTACAACGGGGGACAATGGTCGGCTGAGTGCAACGGGGGACAATGGTCGGCTGAGTACAACGGGGGACAATGGTCGGCTGAGTACAACGGGGGACAATGGTCGGCTGAGTACAACGGGGGACAATGGTCGGCTGAGTGCAGCGGGGGACAGTGGTCGGCTGAGTACAACGGGGGACAATGGTCGGCTGAGTACAACGGGGGACAATGGTCGGCTGAGTGCAGCGGGGGACAGTGGTCGGCTGAGTACAACGGGGGACAATGGTCGGCTGAGTACAACGGGGGACAATGGTCGGCTGAGTACAACGGGGGACAGTGGTCGGCTGAGTGCAGCGGGGGACAGTGGTCGGCTGAGTACAACGGGGGACAATGGTCGGCTGAGTACAACGGGGGACAATGGTCGGCTGAGTGCAGCGGGGGACAATGGTCGGCTGAGTACAACGGGGGACAATGGTCGGCTGAGTACAACGGGGGACAGTGGTCGGCTGAGTGCAGCGGGGGACAATGGTCGGCTGAGTACAACGGGGGACAGTGGTCAGCTGAGTGCAGCGGGGGACAATGGTCGGCTGAGTGCAGCGGGGGACAGTGGTCGGCTGAGTGCAGCGGGGGACAGTGGTCGGCTGAGTACAACGGGGGACAATGGTCGGCTGAGTACAACGGGGGACAATGGTCGGCTGAGTGCAGCGGGGGACAGTGGTCGGCTGAGTACAACGGGGGACAATGGTCGGCTGAGTACAACGGGGGACAATGGTCGGCTGAGTGCAGCGGGGGACAGTGGTCGGCTGAGTACAACGGGGGACAATGGTCGGCTGAGTACAACGGGGGACAATGGTCGGCTGAGTGCAGCGGGGGACAGTGGTCGGCTGAGTACAACGGGGGACAATGGTCGGCTGAGTACAACGGGGGACAATGGTCGGCTGAGTGCAACGGGGGACAGTGGTCGGCTGAGTACAACGGGGGACAATGGTCGGCTGAGTACAACGGGGGACAATGGTCGGCTGAGTGCAGCGGGGGGACAGTGGTCGGCTGAGTACAACGGGGGACAATGGTCGGCTGAGTACAACGGGGGACAATGGTCGGCTGAGTGCAGCGGGGGACAGTGGTCGGCTGAGTACAACGGGGGACAATGGTCGGCTGAGTACAACGGGGGACAATGGTCGGCTGAGTGCAGCGGGGGACAGTGGTCGGCTGAGTACAACGGGGGACAATGGTCGGCTGAGTACAACGGGGGACAATGGTCGGCTGAGTACAACGGGGGACAGTGGTCAGCTGAGTGCAGCGGGGGACAGTGGTCGGCTGAGTACAACGGGGGACAATGGTCGGCTGAGTACAACGGGGGACAATGGTCGGCTGAGTGCAGCGGGGGACAGTGGTCGGCTGAGTACAACGGGGGACAATGGTCGGCTGAGTACAACGGGGGACAATGGTCGGCTGAGTGCAGCGGGGGACAGTGGTCGGCTGAGTACAACGGGGGACAATGGTCGGCTGAGTGCAGCGGGGGACAATGGTCGGCTGAGTACAACGGGGGACAATGGTCGGCTGAGTGCAGCGGGGGACAATGGTCGGCTGAGTACAACGGGGGACAATGGTCGGCTGAGTGCAGCGGGGGACAATGCACACTGGGGCAACTGGGCTTCAAAATAGGCCAAAACCTCGTAACTAAAAAATACTTTGATTAAGAATACTTTTTTGTGCTCAAATGAAAGCTGTTGCTCTGAACTTCATTACCCAGCCACAAAACATTGGGTATCTACACCAGGTCATATCAGATAGACTATTTTTCAAGGTTTATAAATATCGGAATTCGATTTCGTTCTTTCCAGTTTTGCAGACACTCAATGAGACAGAATCAGATAAGGCGGGTCCAGTGACGGTTAAAATGTAAGGAAAAAACAAAAGTAATATTTCAAAACCGATCCGACATATTCAAGGTCATCATAGGTCAGAGGTCTTGCTGCGCCTTCACTATGGTTTAACTATTAAGCACCACATGATAAATAATGGCACAAATTCACTCTTTCACTATTTGACATCTTTAAATCCAGTACCGAACCATATCGAAACTTCTAGGGTCATGTGCGGGAGCTGCATTTATTGACACAATAATGTTAAGCGCGATTCCAGGGAATGATTACCGTCACTCTTCTCATAAAATGAGCACAAACATGCGGAAACAGACAACACATTAAACTCACAGGGAATGTTCATTAAATCATGCGACCTCTTGCATCTTTCTGTAACTCTCCTGTTTAACATCCCGCGTCCCTTTATCCAGCCTTCTATCCATTAACCCCGATAATTATCGTTGAAGTCTAGGTAAGTTCTTACAGCAGTCTTACATCCAAGTACCCACTCACGCACCATCGAATTATTAATGGTTAGTGCCACTATCTTTCAGCTTATAAAGAGGGTTACTGCCAGGCTCGAAACCTCCGTTGTCATGGGCCTTCTGGATTTTTATATCATTGGAGATCATGTTACCACGAGGTCATTGGTGATAAGCAGATACTGGTACTGATCAGTGATTGTCAACTATGGATGTCTTTCTGGTAAGATATTGCCTGAATGCAAGGTGACTTCTATTCCTTGCCTACTGGGCCTCCACCATGTATGCTCCTATGGGAACTTTCAGGCTCTCAGTCATAAGCGTGCCACCGGCAAAGAAGTGGGGTGGGGGGGGGGCAGCCAAACTTCAAACTGACGCTGACAAAAAACTTTCCACGTTAGGACCAAATACTGTTCGAATTTGGGCTCCTCGTTGCCTTCTGCAGCGGCTGGTTATAAGAATGTCCGGTTTTCTCCAATTTTGACTGAGATCAGGAAATTTTTGGGAAAAAGTGGGGGGGCCAGGGCCCCTGACCCCCCCCGGTGGTGACACCCCTGCTCTCAATAACATCTTTCCCGTGCATTTGCACCTTATGTATGGTTGCCGGCATGCTGTACCATGGGTACACGTTTAGAAACAGCCTCGCTGTCTCTACAGCATAGGCCGGATACTTCTCAATTTCGATTGTTCTTGATGATGATCAGGGGCGTAGCCAAGGGGGGCAGGGACAGCCGCCCCCTGAGGGTCCGAAGGGTCCCCTGACGACACGATTATATAGCAAGCATGGCCCTTTTTACCCATCAGGGCCCTTTTGGCGCTGTCGCAGGGGCCCTTTTCGGGGCGCCGCCCCCCCCCCGAGTGAAATCCTGCCCACGCCCCTGATGAGGATAGTGCTGCTAATATTACCGAAAACCTTTGTAGCAGATCCAGGCTTACCCCAGTAACCTCGCTGAACTGTCGGATGTTCCCGAAAGAACGGCGGGTTGTGTTTCCTTCATTAGCTGTGCCGTTGCCCCCCCCGCCTTTGGCTGATCGACGACCAGACTCATGGTAGCACGAAAACATTCCTGTAAATATCTTTTGTTTTTTAACAGCGTCCTTCTGGTCGTAGTTTTGAGCTCTCTATGAAGAAATGGGTGACTCTTCTCTGATCTTCCCTCATCCTCAGTGCGCGTGTTAAAATCAGTTTTTGCACAGATTGAATCTCTGCCCAGCGTCTTGCAAGTCCGCCTTCCCCTGTCACGACTCGACCACGGCGCCCTGTCAGCCGTCCGTAATCGAATCGCCGCGCAACATGAGCCGACGGCCGCCATAGCCGCCGGCCTCACCGCGCTACTTGGACTACATTGCCGCACAAAAAGTGACATATCTCCCCTGGGACAACTGATGCCGAGCTAATTTTTTCATGGCTGGTTAGAGGATACAACATTGCATCACTACATATAAATTTCTAAGTGAAACTCGCTGTGCGTTTTTTTCGCAGGTCTAACGAAGTTTAGGATTTGAGAATACGTTAGAAGCTTTACATGTCCTAATAGTTACACGTACTATCAGGCTCTTATTGTCAAATTTCGTACTTTTCAACATTGAGTGTCTTCAGGGCATTCCCAACTTTCCATTGATATAAATAGATAACGGTTTTGTGACTGCGACCATGGATGATAATGCATCCGAAAGTGTACCTCATCTCGAGTCAACTTGACGCCGAACTGCAGCGTGTTTAATGCGTTGTGTTCCAGCATCTATGCAAGCGGCTAAAGAAGAGAAAAATGGATAAAATTATGTTTTTCCAAGGTTTTGGACATTTCTCTATCAGAGCCAAACGATTAAGCCCGATTTTGAAGATGTCAAAATTGGAGGTTTTGGCCGGTTTTGGAGGTCATTTGCCCCAGTGTGCAATGGTCGGCTGAGTACAACGGGGGACAATGGTCGGCTGAGTACAACGGGGACAGTGGTCGGCTGAGTGCAGCGGGGGACAATGGTCGGCTGAGTGCAGCGGGGGACAGTGGTCGGCTGAGTACAACGGGGGACAATGGTCGGCTGAGTACAACGGGGGACAATGGTCGGCTGAGTGCAGCGGGGGACAGTGGTCGGCTGAGTACAACGGGGGACAATGGTCGGCTGAGTGCAGCGGGGGACAATGGTCGGCTGAGTGCAGCGGGGGACAGTGGTCGGCTGAGTACAACGGGGGACAATGGTCGGCTGAGTACAACGGGGGACAATGGTCGGCTGAGTACAACGGGGGACAATGGTCGGCTGAGTGCAACGGGGGACAGTGGTCAGCTGAGTACAACGGGGGACAATGGTCGGCTGAGTACAACGGGGGACAATGGTCGGCTGAGTGCAGCGGGGGACAATGGTCGGCTGAGTGCAGCGGGGGACAATGGTCGGCTGAGTGCAGCGGGGGACAATGGTCGGCTGAGTGCAGCGGGGGACAGTGGTCGGCTGAGTACAACGGGGGACAATGGTCGGCTGAGTACAACGGGGACAATGGTCGGCTGAGTGCAACGGGGACAGTGGTCAGCTGAGTACAACGGGGGACAATGGTCGGCTGAGTGCAGCGGGGACAATGGTCGGCTGAGTGCAGCGGGGACAGTGGTCGGCTGAGTACAACGGGGGACAATGGTCGGCTGAGTGCAGCGGGGGGACAGTGGTCGGCTGAGTACAACGGGGGGACAATGGTCGGCTGAGTGCAGCGGGGGACAGTGGTCGGCTGAGTACAACGGGGGACAATGGTCGGCTGAGTACAACGGGGGACAATGGTCGGCTGAGTGCAGCGGGGACAGTGGTCGGCTGAGTACAACGGGGGACAATGGTCGGCTGAGTACAACGGGGACAATGGTCGGCTGAGTGCAGCGGGGGACAGTGGTCGGCTGAGTACAACGGGGGACAATGGTCGGCTGAGTACAACGGGGGACAATGGTCGGCTGAGTACAACGGGGGACAATGGTCGGCTGAGTGCAGCGGGGGACAGTGGTCGGCTGAGTGCAGCGGGGGACAATGGTCGGCTGAGTGCAGCGGGGGACAATGGTCGGCTGAGTACAACGGGGGACAATGGTCGGCTGAGTGCAGCGGGGGGACAATGGTCGGCTGAGTACAACGGGGGACAATGGTCGGCTGAGTGCAACGGGGGACAATGGTCGGCTGAGTACAACGGGGACAATGGTCGGCTGAGTACAACGGGGGACAATGGTCGGCTGAGTACAACGGGGGACAGTGGTCGGCTGAGTGCAGCGGGGGACAGTGGTCGGCTGAGTACAACGGGGGACAATGGTCGGCTGAGTACAACGGGGGACAATGGTCGGCTGAGTGCAGCGGGGGACAATGGTCGGCTGAGTACAACGGGGGATAATGGTCGGCTGAGTACAACGGGGGACAATGGTCGGCTGAGTGCAACGGGGGACAATGGTCGGCTGAGTGCAGCGGGGGACAATGGTCGGCTGAGTACAACGGGGGACAATGGTCGGCTGAGTGCAACGGGGGACAATGGTCGGCTGAGTACAACGGGGGACAATGGTCGGCTGAGTACAACGGGGGACAATGGTCGGCTGAGTACAACGGGGGACAATGGTCGGCTGAGTGCAGCGGGGGACAATGGTCGGCTGAGTGCAGCGGGGGACAGTGGTCGGCTGAGTACAACGGGGGACAATGGTCGGCTGAGTACAACGGGGGACAATGGTCGGCTGAGTGCAGCGGGGGACAGTGGTCGGCTGAGTACAACGGGGGACAATGGTCGGCTGAGTACAACGGGGGACAATGGTCGGCTGAGTGCAGCGGGGGACAGTGGTCGGCTGAGTACAACGGGGGACAATGGTCGGCTGAGTACAACGGGGGACAATGGTCGGCTGAGTGCAACGGGGGACAGTGGTCGGCTGAGTACAACGGGGGACAATGGTCGGCTGAGTACAACGGGGGACAATGGTCGGCTGAGTGCAGCGGGGACAGTGGTCGGCTGAGTACAACGGGGGACAATGGTCGGCTGAGTACAACGGGGGACAATGGTCGGCTGAGTGCAGCGGGGGACAGTGGTCGGCTGAGTACAACGGGGGACAATGGTCGGCTGAGTACAACGGGGGACAATGGTCGGCTGAGTGCAGCGGGGGACAGTGGTCGGCTGAGTACAACGGGGGACAATGGTCGGCTGAGTACAACGGGGGACAATGGTCGGCTGAGTACAACGGGGGACAGTGGTCAGCTGAGTGCAGCGGGGGACAGTGGTCGGCTGAGTACAACGGGGGACAATGGTCGGCTGAGTACAACGGGGGACAATGGTCGGCTGAGTGCAGCGGGGGACAGTGGTCGGCTGAGTACAACGGGGGACAATGGTCGGCTGAGTACAACGGGGGACAATGGTCGGCTGAGTGCAGCGGGGGACAGTGGTCGGCTGAGTACAACGGGGGACAATGGTCGGCTGAGTGCAGCGGGGGACAATGGTCGGCTGAGTACAACGGGGGACAATGGTCGGCTGAGTGCAGCGGGGGACAATGGTCGGCTGAGTACAACGGGGGACAATGGTCGGCTGAGTGCAGCGGGGGACAGTGGTCGGCTGAGTACAACGGGGGACAATGGTCGGCTGAGTACAACGGGGGACAATGGTCGGCTGAGTGCAGCGGGGGACAGTGGTCGGCTGAGTACAACGGGGGACAATGGTCGGCTGAGTACAACGGGGGACAATGGTCGGCTGAGTACAACGGGGGACAGTGGTCAGCTGAGTGCAGCGGGGGACAATGGTCGGCTGAGTACAACGGGGGACAGTGGTCAGCTGAGTGCAGCGGGGGACAATGGTCGGCTGAGTGCAGCGGGGGACAGTGGTCGGCTGAGTACAACGGGGGACAATGGTCGGCTGAGTGCAGCGGGGGACGATGGTCGGCTGAGTACAACGGGGGACAATGGTCGGCTGAGTACAACGGGGGACAATGGTCGGCTGAGTGCAGCGGGGGACAGTGGTCGGCTGAGTACAACGGGGGACAATGGTCGGCTGAGTGCAGCGGGGGATAATGGTCGGGCTGAGTGCAACGGGGGACAATGGTCGGAAGCTGAGTACAACGGGGGACAGTGGTCGGACAGCTGAGTGCAGCGGGGGACATTGGTCGGACAGCTGGGTGCAGCGGGCTGAGCGGGTGCCGCCGCAGGAGATACCGCGGCATTACCTGACACAGTCGGTGTGGAACTGCTCGATGTACTGGCAGGACACGTCAGCTGAGCCGCTGCTGAGCAGGTAGGAGAGCGGCGAGGGAAGACGGTCAGCCTCTGAGACAGACCACGCGCCCATTTAACGGTCCCCTCTGAGACAGACCAAACACCCAGTCAACGGTCCCCTCTGAGACAGACCACGCGCCCAGTCAACGGTCCCCTCTGAGAAAGACCACGCGCCCCGTCAACGGTCCCCTCTGAGACAGACCACACGCCCAGTCAACAGTCCCCTCTGAGACAGACCACACACCTAGTCAACGGTTCCCTCTGAGACAGACCAAACACCCAGTCAACGGTCCCCTCTGAGACAGACAACGCACCCAGTCAACGGTCCCCTCTGAGACAGACCAAACACCCAGTCAACGGTCCCCTCTGAGACAGACCAAACACCCAGTCAACGGTCCCTTCTGAGATAGACCACACACCCAGTCAACAGTCCGCATCTGAGACAGACCACGCGCCCAGTCAACGGTCCCCTTTGAGATAGACCACACACCCAGTCAACAGTCCGCATCTGAGACAGACCACGCGCCCAGTCAACGGTCCCCTTTGAGACAGACCACACACCCAGTCAACGGTCCCCTCTGAGACAGACCACGCGCACAGTCAACGGTCCCCTCTGAGACAGACAACGCACCCAGTCAACGGTCCCTTCTGAGATAGACCACACACCCAGTCAACAGTCCGCATCTGAGACAGACCACGCGCCCAGTCAACGGTCCCCTTTGAGACAGACCACACACCCAGTCAACGGTCCCCTCTGAGACAGACCACGCGCACAGTCAAAGGTCCCCTCTGACAAAGTTCGCTGAATATACTCTACCTGTAACAGCACTCTTCCGAATGTACACAAGTAACGGTTTTACACTCTGAAACAGTTCTTCAGCTATCTGGGAAAATATATATGAGATGGGCCTCTAAGGGCTTTAAGTGCGAGTGCAAAGGCTGAGATTGCAGTTGGACAGAGTAGTTACCCAGCGCAGAGGATTTGTCGGATCTGAAGAAGCGTGCAGACAGATTCAGCCTGGTCTTGCGGAGTCTGAGCCGCTGTCTCAACCAGCCCTCGGTGGGGTCCAGCTCCCAAAACCTGGAATAACACACCACCACTGAACCACACGCTGCTTCCAGAGCCTAAAAACGGCGCACCACCTGGGACCACAATACGGGGCGCGGACGGTGTCCGTGAGCCATTTCCAAGTTCCCATTTCACGCATACTTTCGACAGAAGGGCGGTTGAAAACATAGCTTAAAGCCGGGGGCTCGAACATTAAATAACGTGGCAAAATCAAGGAGAAAGATTTACGCTGGACGATCTGGTCCTGTCAAAACGTCAGACTGGAAAAAATAGAGAACTGGCGTCCGGGGGAGCAGGGCAAGAAGCCAGGCCAGCCGATTTGTTTTAGAAAAAAATAATGAGTCAAAACATCAAACCCCGTAGTGAGGTCCTCACCAACCAGGAAACTGCAGCAAAACAGCGAAGACGGAATTATGATTTTCCTATCAAAGCTATCACAAGAACATAACAAAGGAACAAGGGGCACTGATTTAGTGACCGAATGTACTGCTGAACGTCATGTCTCCATTACAAATGTACACTTCAACCCTCTGCGGTGGTGCGGAGAGGGCCGGACTGACCCGTCGGCAGCGTGGGGCGGCGCCCACGGCGCTCCCTCGTCAGCCATCTCCATCGCCAGCTGCCTCCAGGCGGTGTCTACGCGAGCCTCCAGCATCGCTGCTGCCCGAAGCATCTGCGCACCACCACACGGACTCACACACACCGCACCACAGGCAGAGTCACACACCGCACCACAGGCAGAGTCACACACCGCACCACAGGCAGAGTCACACACCGCACCACAGGCAGACTCACACACCGCACCATAGGCAGAGTCACACACCGCACCACAGGCAGAGTCACACACCGCACCACAGGCAGAGTCACACACCGCACCACAGGCAGAGTCACACACCGCACCACAGGCAGAGTCACACACCGCACCACAGGCAGAGTCACACACCGGCACCACAGGCAGAGTCACACACCGGCACCACAGGCAGAGTCACACACCGCACCACAGGCAGAGTCACACACCGCACCACAGGCAGAGTCACACACCGGCACCACAGGCAGAGTCACACACCGCACCACAGACAGAGTCATACACCGCACCACAGGCAGAGTCACACACCGCACCACAGGCAAAGTCACACACCGGCACCACAGGCAGAGTCACACACTGCACCACAGGCAGGGTCATCAACTGACACAGAGACACACCGCAGCACAAGAACAGTCATAAACTGGCACAGAGACACACCGCACCATAGACAGGGTCATAAACTGGCACAGAGATACACGGCACCACAGGCACGGTCATAAACCAACACAGAGGCACACCGCACCACAGCCAGGGTCATAAACTGACAGAGACACACCGCATCACAGCCAGGGTCACAAACTGACAGAGACACACCGCACCACAGGCAGGGTCATAAACTGACAGAGAGACACACCGCACCACAGGCAGGGTCATCTACTGACACAAAGATACGCCGCACCACAGGCAGGGTTATTAACTGACAGAGAGATACACCGCAGCACAGGCAGGGTCATAAACTGACACAGAGACTCCGGCATCTGACGCCGAGTTCCACCACTGACCTGCAGGTGGCGGCGGCGCGTCTCGTTTTGCTGTCTGGTCGCCGCCTCAGTGGCCCGGTGAGCCGCCTCACACACACGGTGGTAGTGCATTTCAAAGCACTGGGTGGCCCTGCCGAACGAAGCCAGTCGGGGGCATCACGTCGCGGCCAGACCACACAGGCGCGCAAGACAACATACCAACACGTCGACCGACTGCAGCGGAGACGTTGTCTCTACGGCAGCCGCGGCACGGCCTACCGCCGCTGACTAGCATGGCGTAGAGCAGCATACCTTCTCTCGGCGTTGGCGAGGTTGGCGCGCCACTGTTTGAATCGCGCGGCACGCTCCTCCCGCCACAGCCGGAGGGTCTCCTGGACGGCTGACCAGCGCGCACCGTTCTGCCGGGTCACAAGCACGTACTCAGCACGTTCCATACAGAACATCGCTTCTACAAGAGACGAGTTCCAAAAACACCCTCACCATGAGTCTTTGAACATAAACATTGTCTCCATGCAGCGAAGCCAGCATCAGCACTGACCTTAGCGGTGGACGGCGGGCTGAGTCCGCTCCTCAGTAACGCCTGCTCCACCGTCCGCAGCGCAGCTGGTCGTCCACCTGTGCTGGGGGAGGTCCCGCTCCCGCCAGGCTGGGGCTGTCCCACCCCGCCTGTGCTGGGGGCGGTCCCACCCCCGCCTGTGCTGGGGGCGGGCCCACTCTCCTCTGTGGACGACGGCTCTGCTCCGGCATGGTGGCCGGCGGCCGGCTGGCCAGCAGACGGCGTCTCCCCGTCTCCGCTGTCGGAGCTGCTGATGGCCGCGGCGGAGGTGGAACGGAAGGAATGCACCAGCTCTTGTAAGAACATGCTGAATTGGTGCGCCTGCGGATGGAGGCCGGCGTGTGAACGCTGGGTCTGCGAGACGGTCGGCAATTTCAAACATGTTAAACGCAAGTTAGCAGACGACGGCAGCGTATGGGGTATAAGGGCATCACAAGTCACACCATGTTTCAGATCAGAATGTGAGCAGAAGAAGATGGGAAAGAGAGGTTGGCAGGGGTCCAGACAGACTGCAATAGGTACCATTCTGAGAAACAACCCGTCCAAACCGTCCACAGTACAAAGCCGGGAGGAAAACCGACCGGTCTAAGGAAGTCGACCGCGTTTATTCCCTGCCCCCTCCCGTCCCCCCTGAAGCTGAGTCATTACGAAATCACTGGCACAGTACTGCAGCACGCTCGCGTGTTCAGCCAGAGGGCGCCACAGTCGTTACCTTGCCGGGCTGTCCGGTGAGGGCGGCCTGGAGCAGCGAGTCCAGCCGGGCGTCCATCTGCGCAAGGAACGTCACCAACAGCAGACGCACGCGGACGGGCCACTCCGGCGACAGCAGGGTCACCAGCAAGCTCCCTGCCCAGTGCACCACACTCGTCACTTAACTCAGACAGCAGCCGCCATATAACAGATGACCTTCGTATAATCCATAGCAGTCACCCGTCCCACAGCACAGTCGCCAGATAACACACTGCGTCACATAACACACTGCCGTCACATAACACACAGCCACCACATAACACTGCTTTGATCAGAAAAGGTGCTGCACCTTTGCCTTGAATGCGACGGCCATACTGTTGGCCATCGCCTACATATCGATGGTTCTGACACCGTGTTCCTCTAACACTGTGGACGGTGTTTAATGGCGTATTGGCTGCGCGCTTTGTAGAGAGACGTTATTTTAAGAAAATATCACCTGAGACAAACAGCAGGCGAGGCAGGCGATGGTTGAAACACTCACAGAGGTCGCCGGTCAGCAGGGTACGTACCGAAGGCGGTTTTGAGCGAGGGTCGGGGGGTACGCAGCGGCTCGGAGCGAGGCTCACAGAGCGGCGTCTGAACACAGGCAGCCAGCATGGGCAGCAGCCACTGCAGGAAGCGGACCACCTCCTCCGTCACGCTGCCCACATCTGCGCAACGGCCGGCGCCCAGGTCACTCAGGAACCGGGCGTCTCTCACACGGCCGCGTCAGCTACCGCTCAATACAGTGGCATTTAGGCTCACCATACACTAACCACGCCATGGTTCATCGAAACTGCAACGCTCTGCATTCAAGAAAACTGTGTATTGACAACAGATGCTTCAGAGGACATCAAACAGCGAGGTCCCAACATAAGCCAGGGCGCACTGAAAGGCCTCCCATGAAGCACAGCCAATTACCAGGCGCATGAACATGAGCCCCCTGGTCTGAGAGGTGGCCCACTCACCCGAGGCAACAGCAGACTCCGAAAGTTTTAGTATGGCTGTGATGGTTTGTTGGTGGCATCGTATTCGACGAAGAACGTTGTTCCTTAATTGTCGATTTATTTGCACCTGCTTGCAGTGTGATTAGTTCACTCTTTGTCTGTTCTTTAGTCCTTCATTCCATGCTATCTCTGCCGTGCTGTACTATACTGCTATCAGTTGCTCTTATGTTTTGCCCTGTCTGTAGTCTATCTTATCTCTCGTTGTTCCTCTAGGACTAGCTATATCGAGTGTTTATGAAATAAATAAATCGTCATAGGCGAAGAGTATGTATGCGGTTGAGTTGATGCTGATCAATAAGAACAGTTCCGTAATTATGAACGTATAGTCATAGGGCGTTGCTTGTTCATGACCGTGTTAGAACACAGGCTACTGAATATACTTTGTTCTACTTATAATGAGGGATATATCAACTAGGAATTAATTATCGCGTATTTAGCAATTAAAGTGTAGTTAATATTTGTTAACTCCGAGGGCCTACTCACCGAGGTGGGAGACAAAGTCGACGGTCCAAAGCACTAGTCTGCGGTGTCGTTCGCTCAGCTCCCGATGGGAAGGTGTTTGTACCGCGCCACTACCTCCTCCGCCACCACCGACCTCCGCCACCTCCTGCCGCACCAACACAGGTTAAAGGCCGACCAGCACCGCCAGAGCCTCTAGCTGGAAGCGGAAGCGAAGGAAGCAGAACATGTGACCTTTGGGAGCAGAATTACTCTGAGGTCCACCACTTCCACAGCCCTGGTCGCCACATTGCACCACACCAAGCGTCCGGCAGCTCACCAGTATGGCTGACAGCGCGTTCTCCAGCAGTCGCAGCTGCAGCGCGACGGCCGTCTGGGTGGCGGGGGCGGCCGCACCGCAGTGGCGCCGCTCCTGTAGCTGCAGGAAGTCCAGCATCACCGCCAGGTCCACCAGAGACTGTTGGCACGGCACCACACACTACTGTCAACGCTGCCCCGCCGGCAGGGCACAGCACACCACTGTCAACGCTGTCCCGCGCGGCACTGTACCTTACACACAACACCCCACGCCACTGTCAACGCTGTCCCGCGCGGCACTGTACCTTACACACAACACCCCACACCACTGTCAACGCTGTCCCGCGCGGCACTGTACCTTACACACAACACCCCACACCACTGTCAACGCTGTCCCGCACGGCACTGTACCTTAAACACAACAGCCCACACCACTGTCAACGCTGTCCCGCGCGGCACTGTACCTTACACACAACACCCCACACCACTGTCAACGCTGTCCCGCGCGGCACTGTACCTTACACAAAACACCCCACACCACTGTCAACGCTGTCCCGCGCGGCACTGTACCTTAAACACAACACCCCACACCACTGTCAACGCTGTCCCGCGCGGCACTGTACCTTACACACAACACCCCACACCACTGCCAACGCTGTCCCGCGCGGCACTGTACCTTACACACAACACCCCACACCACTGTCAACGCTGTCCCGCGCGGCACTGTACCTTACACACAACACCCCACACTACTACCGGCGCTGCCCCGCGCGGCACTGTACCTTACACAAAACACCCCACACTACTACCGGCGCTGCCCCGCGCGGCACTGTACCTTACACACAACACCCCACACCACTGTCAACGCTGTCCCGCGCGGCACTGTACCTTACACAAAACACCCCACACTACTACCGGCGCTGCCCCGCGCGGCACTGTACCTTACACACAACACCCCACACTACTACCGGCGCTGTCCCGCGCGGCACTGTACCTTACACACAACACCCCACACCACTGTCAACGCTGTCCCGCGCGGCACTGTACCTTACACACAACACCCCACACCACTGTCAACGCTGTCCCGCGCGGCACTGTACCTTACACACAACACCCCACACCACTGTCAACGCTGTCCCGCGCGACACTGTACGTTACACAAAACACCCCACACTACTACCGGCGCTGCCCCGCGCGGCACTGTACCTTACACAAAACACCCCACACTCCTACCGGCGCTGCCCCGCGCGGCACTGTACCTTACACAAAACACCCCACACTACCGGCGCTGCCCCGCGCGGCACTGTACCTTACACAACACAGCCCACACTACTACCGGCGCTGCCCCGCGCGGCACTGTACCTTACACAAAACACCCCACACTCCTACCGGCGCTGCCCCGCGCGGCACTGTACCTTACACAAAACACCCCACACTCCTACCGGCGCTGCCCCGCGCGGCACTGTACCTTACACAAAACACCCCACACTACCGGCGCTGCCCCGCGCGGCACTGTACCTTACACAAAACACCCCACACTACCGGCGCTGCCCCGCGCGGCACTGTACCTTACACAACACAGCCCACACTACTACCGGCGCTGCCCCGCGCGGCACTGTACCTTACACAAAACACCCCACACTACCGGCAGCTGCCCCGCGCGGCACTGTACCTTACACAAAACACCCCACACTACCGGCGCTGCCCCGCGCGGCACTGTACCTTACACAACACAGCCCACACTACTACCGGCGCTGCCCCGCGCGGCACTGTACCTTACACAACACAGCCCACACTACTACCGGCGCTGCCCCGCGCGGCACTGTACCTTACACAAAACAGCCCAAACTACCACCGGCGCTGCCCCGCGCGGCACTATACCTTACACAAAACAGCCCACACTACCACCGGCGCTGTCCCGCGCGGCACTGTACCTTACACACAACACCCCACACCACTGTCAACGCTGTCCCGCGCGGCACTGTACCTTACACAAAACAGCCCAAACTACCACCGGCGCTGCCCCGCGCGGCACTATACCTTACACAAAACAGCCCACACTACCACCGGCGCTGTCCCGCGCGGCACTGTACCTTACACACAACACCCCACACCACTGTCAACGCTGTCCCGCGCGGCACTGTACCTTACGCACAACACCCCACACCACTGTCAACGCTGTCCCGCGCGGCACTGTACCTTACACACAACACCCCACACCACTGTCAACGCTGTCCCGCGCGGCACTGTACCTTACACAAAACACCCCACACTACTACCGGCGCTGCCCCGCGCGGCACTGTACCTTACACAAAACACCCCACACTCCTACCGGCGCTGCCCGCGCGGCACTGTACCTTACACAAAACACCCCACACTACCGGCGCTGCCCCCGCGCGGCACTGTACCTTACACAAAACACCCCACACTACTACCGGCGCTGCCCCGCGCGGCACTGTACCTTACACAACACAGCCCACACTACCACCGGCGCTGCCCCGCGCGGCACTGTACCTTACACAAAACAGCCCACACTACTACCGGCGCTGCCCCGCGCGGCACTGTACCTTACACAAAACAGCCCAAACTACCACCGGCGCTGCCCCGCGCGGCACTGTACCTTACACAAAACAGCCCACACTACCACCGGCGCTGCCCCGCGCGGCACTGTAGCGCAGAGTACCTCCCTCACAGACGGCTGCCCACCTGGAAGGAATTGGCCCGGCTGGAGAGCACAAGTAGGCGCGCCAGCGTGGTCAGCAGCTGCGAAATGTCACCGAGCAGCTCGGGCAGCGCCGAGTCGGTCGGCTGCTGGTGCGCCGCCCGCAGCGCCGCCGCACAGGCCGACTCCACCAGGCCGTCATCCAGCAGCGACGTCAGCCAGCCGTCAGCCTGGTACGGAGGCACAGCGTTGGTACGGTGCGGTGACAGCAGGCGGCAGTCAGCCTGGTACGGAACCATACTGCCAGTCTGGTATGGAAAGGCCGTCAGTCTCAGACGGAAACAGCGTCAGTCAGGTACGGAACCACACCGTCAGCCTGGTACGGAAACATACCACCAGTCTCGTACGGAAAGGGCGTCAGTCTGGTACGGAGGTGCAGCGTCAGTATGGTGCGGTGACACACAGTCAGCCTGGTACAGAGGTATAGCGTCAGAATGGTGGGGTGGCAGCCGTAAGTCTGGTACGGAGGTACAGCGACAGTATGGTGCGGTGACAGCAGGCAGCCTGGGACGGAAACATACCCGCCCGTCTGGTACGGAAACAACTTCAGTCTGGTATTGAAACATGTAAATAAGTATCCCTAATGAAGCACTTTAGGGGAAAAGTTCGCGGTCCTCGTTCTTCACTACTCTGAGCCTGCCGGGCGATGCAACACACACCTGACCCAGGAAGCAATCCTTTCAACAACAAAAAACAGTCGAAGGGATTGCTGCGAAGCGTACCCGTTCATGGCACGCATTGCTACACAGCTTGTTGTATATGGTAGCAATAAGACTTATTAGCACTTGGTGCTACCAAATAATTACGGCAGGGCTGTGCGTAACGTTTGTTTTTCTCCGTTTGCAAAAACAAATGAAAATATCAAATATTGGTCACATTAGCAGTGCTGGCCGACAAAAAATTGTCAAATCAAGACTTAAAAAAACATTATACCTACAACGACTTCAGTTTGCAATTTTGTCACGCTGCTACACTGCCTGAAGTGGTTCTCAGTGTTTTCAGAGGGTGTCTACATTGTATTCCAACCAGCAGTGCTACAGGCAGCCTCACACCCGTGAACAGTGTAAACGGCGTAGCCACGCAAGTTCGCGGTCACCAAACGACAAAGGACGGCGAGGCCGTATTAAACACTGTCGCTCTTCGTAAGCAGCCGGGTGAGTGAAAAATGGCAGATTATTGGAAATGCATTAACTATTGCATATTCTCCTTTGCACCGCAACCCACTTCGGGTGGTTGGGCGCTATATGACCTTGCCAGGCTAGTGCGCCCCCTAAGCCCAAATAACCAACCACTTCGGGTGGAAGTGAGGGAAGACTTTCTGCGCACAAAGTATGTGCCATTTCGGTCGGCTGAGGCGTTAGCATTTCGAACACCAACTCCGGCTTGCATTGCCTATACGAATGTTTAGTCAAATACAGCACGATGTCATCATTGAGTTTACTAGAGTCCTTCAGAGCAGCTGATTCAGCAGCGTGTGCAGCGTGTCTGTGCGTCAGCTGGATGTCTGCGGTGCGTGACCACTGACCTCGGCCAGATACAGGTGGCCAATGACAGATATAGATGACCACTGACCTCGGCCAGATGGCCACTGACAGATACAGATGACCACTGACCTCGGCCAGATGGCTACTGACAGATATAGATGACCACTGACCTCGGCCAGATGGCTACTGACAGATACAGATGACCACTGACCTCGGCCAGATGGCCACTGACAGATATAGATGACCACTGACCTCGGCCAGATGGCCACTGACAGATACAGATGACCACTGACCTCGGCCAGATGGCCACTGACAGATACAGAAGACCACTGACCTCGGCCAGATGGCTACTGACAGATACAGATGACCACTGACCTCGGCCAGATGGCCACTGACAGATACAGAAGACCACTGACCTCGGGAAGAGGGCCACTGACAGATACAGATGACCACTGACCTCGGCCAGATGGCTACTGACAGATACAGATGACCACTGACCTCGGCCAGATGACCACTGACAGATATAGATGACCACTGACCTCGGCCAGATGGCCACTGACAGATACAGAAGACCACTGACCTCGGCCAGATGGCCACTGACAGATACAGAAGACCACTGACCTCGGCCAGATGGCTACTGACAGATACAGATGACCACTGACCTCGGCCAGATGGCCACTGACAGATACAGATGACCACTGACCTCGGCCAGATGGCCACTGACAGATACAGATGACCACTGACCTCGGCCAGATGGCTACTGACAGATACAGATGACCACTGACCTCGGCCAGATGACCACTGACAGATATAGATGACCACTGACCTCGGCCAGATGGCCACTGACAGATACAGAAGACCACTGACCTCGGCCAGATGGCCACTGACAGATACAGCAGACCACTGACCTCGGCCAGATGGCTACTGACAGATACAGATGACCACTGACCTCGGCCAGATGACCACTGACAGATACAGAAGACCACTGACCTCGGCCAGATGGCCACTGACAGATACAGCAGACCACTGACCTCGGCCAGATGGCTACTGACAGATACAGATGACCACTGACCTCGGCCAGATGACCACTGACAGATACAGAAGACCACTGACCTCGGCCAGATGGCCACTGACAGATACAGCAGACCACTGACCTCGGCCAGATGGCTACTGACAGATACAGATGACCACTGACCTCGGCCAGATGGCTACTGACAGATACAGATGACCACTGACCTCGGCCAGATGACCACTGACAGATATAGATGACCACTGACCTCGGCCAGATGGCCACTGACAGATACAGAAGACCACTGACCTCGGCCAGATGGCCACTGACAGATACAGCAGACCACTGACCTCGGCCAGATGGCTACTGACAGATACAGATGACCACTGACCTCGGCCAGATGACCACTGACAGATATAGATGACCACTGACCTCGGCCAGATGGCCACTGACAGATACAGAAGACCACTGACCTCGGCCAGATGGCCACTGACAGATACAGCAGACCACTGACCTCGGCCAGATGGCTACTGACAGATACAGATGACCACTGACCTCGGCCAGATGGCCACTGACAGATACAGATGACCACTGACCTCGGCCAGATGGCCACTGACAGATACAGACGACCACTGACCTCGGCCAGCAGCTGCGTCAGCAGGGCCAGAATGCGGCGGCAGGCGGCGGGCTGCGGGGCGGCAGCGGCAGCCGGCAGCAGAGCCAGCAGCAGGGTGGCCGCCCCCGCCTGCAGCGCCGCCGGACGGCCGGCCGCCAGCAGCGGCCGCACCGCCGCCACCAGCGCGCCGCCTACCGGCTGCGACTGCAGCTGACTGCCCAGCAGGTGGAAGCCATAGTCCTGAGAGAAGCGCTGCAGCTCGTCGGCCGACGCGCGCCGCCACCACACCGCCAGCAGCTGAAACATCCGGCTCAACATCACAACCCCCACACCGCCAGCAGCTGAAACATCCGGTACTTTAGAGACCACACCGCCAGCAGCTGAAACATCCGGTACTTTAGAGACCACACCGCCAGCAGCTGAAACATCGGTACTTCAGAGCCACCACACCGCCAGTTGGGTTAAATCACCAGTTTAACCCAAAAACTAACTCAGACTCCACTTTGTCATCATAGAAAGCCCATCCGTTCCTCTCCACATGGAAAAATAGCGAAAAAATCAACCATTGAAGAAGTGGATTTGTGATGGGACATTGCGGTTGAACCAGAGGAGCAGCGGCCCCACCTTGACCACGCGGCAGCGGACGGTCGGCTCCGGGTGGTTGGCCAGCACCACCAGGTGCTGGGGCGACAGCTTGACGCAGGCAGCGGCCGCCTCGCCGTCCGGCAGCCGCTGCAGAGCGTCGCACACGACGGCCAGCAGCCGGGCACACAGCTGCCCGCAGCTGACCTCCGTCCCAGCGCCGCCCTGCCGGCCACGCAGCGCACTGCTGCACACGGCTCACACTCACCTCACAGCGGTGGGCCGGGCAAACGCTGCGCTGATCCGATTATCGAGTGGACCAACATTAAACTTTGCCCTTGAGCTCACGATTTCAGAGGGAAATCTCCTAATTCTGAAATATCGAGTTTTGAATTATCTACCTCCCAATCCCTCCCATATAAATGAAATGCTCCCTAAACAATCTAAGGCTCTGAGGTTTGCAGGTTTCAGACCCACCTGCGATTCTGATATTCTCCTGGGGTTCTGATATTTCCCTGCCGTTCTGAGATTCCCTTGCGGTTCTGTGATTCCCCTGCGGTCCTGAGATTCCCTTGCGGTTCTGAGATTCCCCTGCATTACTGAGGCTCCCTGCGGTTCTGTGATTCCCCTGCAATTCTGAGACTCCCCTCCGGATCTGAGATTCCCCTGCATTACTGAGGCCCCCTGCGGTTCTGAGACCCACCTGCAGTTCTGAGGCCAGGGACGGCTCCGTCGGCTGAGGGCTGGGCGGCACCACGGCCGGTGACGGCACGGTTCCACTGTCGGCAGTCTTGGTCTCGCTGACGTCACTGCGGCTTATGGAGGCAGGACGCGCGCCGTCCTCAGCAGTCGGACTGTGCACGCGGTACTAACGTCAGACGGCGGTACTAACGTCAGACGGCGGGACTGACGTCAGACGGTGGGACTGTGCACACAGTACTAGGCGTTAAGGAGTGGGAATGTGCACACGGTACTAACATCAGACGGTGGGACTGACGTCAGACGGTGGGACTGACGTCAGAATCACAGTCGGCTTATGCCAGCTTCTGTCCGTAAAAGCCTGTTGAAATTCCGTGCGATTTTGTTCCGCATTGAAGGTTTTTGTTCACCAGGTTAGATTTAAGGTCACATGGGGTAACATTGAGTCACTTCGACACCTTTTTGGAACGCCACAGAAACAGGCAAAGTAAAGCCAATGCTAGTGGAAATACGCAGAAACAATGCTGAGCCCTTAATCTCAACCGAGTAGAAGAGCGCAGGATCTCAGGTTCACAGCACCTCCAACCTCGACAGCATGTTCATTGTCCATGCAGCAGCACATTCCAGTCACCAGTCCAGTTCGCGTGAGAGCGGTCGGGTAGCGCACCTGTCCGGGAGGCTGTCCAGGAACCGCTGCACCAGGCCCAGCTTATCAGCGCCCTCCTGCGCCGTCTCCACACGTTCCGGTGCCGTTTTCGACAAGTCGGTCGGGGAGTGGGGGGCGGGGGCGGGGCGGGGGCGGGGGCGGCCCGCCGGCGCGCCGAAACACCTCCCTCCCGTCCGTGCACCAGAGCCGCGTCCAGCAGAAAGTAGCAGGACGACCTGGAGACATGCGGACAGGCTCGACACGGAAGCACGCCAAACACCCCGTGTCAAGGTCCAGTGTTTCCCGGGCCGATTGCAGTGGTCTCTGACCAAGATAGTCTGCAGGTGTGTGCATGCACGCACGCAGCTTTTTCATCTACCTCCTACCATCTATTGACAACAATCATTTATCTGATAATTCAGTCAATTCAGGCTTCTGTAGTTCACGAATCACCAGAGACAAAATCTGGGGCGCGCGGTAGTGGAGTGGTCAGCGCAACTGGCTTCCGCGCAGCCGACCCGGGACCAAGACAAATGATCTAGCAGCACATTCTCTCAGAAGCAGTACTCCGCTAACACGGGTGACTGGGAACTGGGCGCTGACCTGGCCTGGCAGACAAACAGACAGCGGGTGGGGTGCAGCAGCAGCAGCGTGTGCCAGAGCCGCACCACCGCGCTGACATCTGGCGGCGTGCCGACGAAGCTCTGCAGCAGCTGCAGCAGCGCCTCCACCAGCAGCGCCGGCAGCCGGGCCCCCTCCTCCTCTTCCATGTAGAACGACTGCGGTCCACAGCTCGTCAGCGTACATAGCCCGACAAACACAAGCTTTTATACACCAAACTTAGAGTCCGGCTGCACAACGAGGATGCAGGCCTAAGCAGTGCCCCACTCTGTCAGCTAGTCAGGGGAGTGACCTCACCGTGACGAAGTCCAGCAGCACCGGCAGCAGCCTCCTCTCCTTCAGCACGGTCATGTTGAAGCGGAGGTGCAGCTGGTGAGGCGCCAACACGGCGGCCAGGGTAAGCAGCGCCTCCGTCAGCAGCTGGCACCGGCCGCCCGGCTCACTGCAACAACGCCAAGATCAGCGGCCCAGACCAATACATCAGCACCATCGGGTAAGCTCGCTCCGTGAAGCCATAGGACTATAGCCACTGACCTTCAGTTCACACCCGCCCCCATCCTCAACCCTGGGGCTGTTCGCATGACACCGTATAAGCGTACCAGTAAACACCAATGTTTGTTTCTTCAGTACCATGCCCTCCATTTTTCAGACACGTTCCACTGACCTGGTGACCGGCCGGAGCCAGACACGTGCCACTGACCTGGAGACCGGACGGAGCCAGACACGTGCCACTTAACCGGCCGGAGCCGGACACGTGCCACTGACCTGGTGACCGGACGGAGCCAGACACGTGCCACTGACCTGGAGACCGGACGGAGCCAGACACGTGCCACTTAACCGGCCGGAGCCAAACACGTGCCACTGACCTGGTGACCGGACGGAGCCAGACACGTGCCACTGACCTGGAGACCGGACGGAGCCAGACACGTGCCACTTAACCGGCCGGAGCCAGACACGTGCCACTGACCTGGAGACCGGACGGAGCCAGACACGTGCCACTTAACCGGCCGGAGCCAGACACGTGCCACTGACCTGGTGACCGGACGGAGCCAGACACGTGCCACTGACCTGGAGACCGGACGGAGCCAGACACGTGCCACTTAACCGGCCGGAGCCAGACACGTGCCACTGACCTGGTGACCGGACGGAGCCAGACACGTACCACTGACTTGGAGACCGGACGGAGCCAGACACGTGCCACTTAACCGGCCGGAGCCAGACACGTGCCACTGACCTGGAGACCGGACGGAGCCAGAAACGTGCCACTGACCTGGTGACCGGACGGAGCCAGAAACGTGCCACTTAACCGGCCGGAGCCAGACACGTGCCACTGACCTGGAGACCGGACGGAGCCAGAAACGTGCCACTGACCTGGTGACCGGCCGGAGCCAGACACGTGCCACTTAACCGGCCGGAGCCGGACACGTGCCACTGACCTGGAGACCGGACGGAGCCAGACACGTGCCACTGACCTGGTCGCTGGACAGAGCCAGACGCGCCAGTGCCGGAAGAAAGCCACCAGCAGCGACGGGTTGGAGACCAGAGGCTCGGCGAGTATGAGACCGGAGAGCCACTCCGGGCCACGGAACAGCAGCGTCAGTCCCGTCACACAGGCGCTCAGGTACACCTGTCGGGAGGTACACCACCGTCAGGTACACCTGCCCAGAGGTACACGCACCGTCAGGTACACCTGTCCAGCGGTACACATGCCGTCAGGCACACCTGTCCAGAGGTACACATGCCGTCAGGTACACCTGTCCTGAGGTACACAAGCCCGTCAGGTACACCTGTCCAGAGGTACACAAGCACAGTCAGGTACACCTGTCCAGAGGTACACAAACACACCGTCAGGTACACCTGTCCAGAAGTACACACACTGTCTTGTACACTTGCCCACCGGTACACACGCCGTCAGGTCCGATGATGTAACACATATACCCCCCGCCCTCGCGAGTCACGTGCCCCGGCTATAACCCAAGTCCTCACAGCGTCCTATATAAATGTTCATCTAGAGACAACTTTAGAAACGCGGATGTATCGATTCTAAGGAAAAAAACTGGCCATGAACTGGCATGAAAGACAACAGGGAGATTCCATAGCGGTCGTCTTCTGCAGATCGCTCAGACAGTGGTTCGGTTATCGGTGACAGTGACTTGAATGTAGATAATACCGAACTCAAACACACACGACAACCGCCCCCGTTCCACACACAGCCGCCGATGCCTGACCTGCAGCATGTGGACGCCGTTGCTGGCGCGCGGTGAGGCCAGCACGGTGGCCACCATGTGCGGCAGCAGGCTCTCCGGCTCGTCATTGCTCCAGCGCCAGTCACGCGCCGCCGCATTCAGCAGAACCTCCAGCGCCGCCGCCTGCGTGGCACCGTCAGCGCCCAGCTCTACCACCTGGGGCACAGTGGAACAGAGTCAGACCGGTACTTGTGCACGCCGCCTGCGTGGCACCGTCAGCGCCCAGCCTACCACCTGGGGCACAGTGGGACAGAGTCAGACCGGTACTTGTGCACTGCCGCCTGCGTGGCACCGTCAGCGCCCAGCTCTACCACCTGGGGCACGGTGGAACAGAGTCAGACCGGTACTTGTGCACTGCCGCCTGCGTGGCACCGTCAGCGCCCAGCTCTACCACCTGGGGCACGGTGGAACAGAGTCAGACCGGTACTTGTGCACTGCCGCCTGCGTGGCACCGTCAGCGCCCAGCTCTACCACCTGGGGCACGGTGGAACAGAGTCAGACCGGTACTTGTGCACTGCCGCCTGCGTGGCACCGTCAGCGCCCAGCTCTACCACCCGGGGCACGGTGGAACAGAGTCAGACCGGTACTTGTGCACTGCCGCCTGCGTGGCACCGTCAGCGCCCAGCTCTACCACCTGGGGCACGGTGGAACAGAGTCAGACCGGTACTTGTGCACTGCACTAAGGGCATCTCAGAATTTTTGGCCATTACTGTGCCCCGAGCAGCACAGCATTTTCGCTCATCGATCATGATCCAGTAACCTCACGCGTTAAGGCTTTCCGTGACTGATACTGTCGCAGAAGAGCCGGACAGACGGTACTTATTCAGACTATTGGGCAGCATTCCAAAGCGTTGACAATAAGCCCATGATATAAAACTTGATATCTATCAGGGTTCAGCTCCAAATCCGTTTTTCTCCAGAACGTCCGATTTATTGCCAAAAACTTCCGGTGTGCGTGAGAAATCTTTGGTAGCCCTCCATTCAATTTTATCACTTCAAAAATGACCTGCGTGAAATTGAATCGAACTATTGGATAAACTGTGACCACTGCAACAACCTCCATTGAGCGACAGCACATACGGAAATCATGAATCGTCATCATCCGTTTTCCCGGAAATGTGGTGCACACTGGTTTATCAGCGCGGAATCGAGGCCAGAACGCCGGACCTCACACAAACAGCACCGTCAGACCTGCGAGGGCGCTGCAGCTCTCGTACCCTGGCGAAGAGGTAGAGCAGCAGTCTGAGGCCGCCCAGCTGTGAGACGGCGGTGGTGAGGCGCGGGGCCCGGGCCGAGCGGGGCGGAGCACGCCACAGCACCGCCACCTCGGCCGGCACGCCGCACGGCTCGGCGTACCGCAGCGCCACAGCACCGGCGGCGCCGCCCACGGAGAGGAGGACCGCCGCCTGCCGGCGCCGCAGAGGCTCAGCGCTCCGCCCCGGCACAACGGAACAGATCAGCACAGCGGGACAGATCAGCACAGCGGAACAGATAAGCACAACGGGACAGATCAGCACAACGGGACAGATCAGCAAAACAACACAGATCAGCACAACGGAACAGATCAGCACAGCGGGACAGATCAGCACAACGGAACAGATCAGCACAACAACACAGATCAACACAACGGAACAGAGCAGCACAACGGGACAGATCGGCACAGCGGAACAGGTCAGCACAACGGAACAGATCAGCACAACGGAACAGATCAGCACAACGGGACAGCTCGGCACAGCGGAACAGATCACCACAACGGAACAGATCAGCACAACGGAACAGATCAGCACAACGGAACAGATCACCACAACGGAACAGATCAGCACAGCGGAACAGATCAGCACAACGGAACAGATCAGCACAACGGAACAGATCAGCACAACGGAACAGATCAGCACAACGGGACAGCTCGGCACAACGGAACAGATCAGCGCACAACGGGACAGATCAGCACAGCGGAACAGATCAGCACAACGGAGCAGCTCGGCACAACGGAACAGATCAGCACAACGGGACAGATCAGCACAACGGAACAGATCAGCGCAACGGAACAGATCAGCACAACGGAACAGATCAGCACAACGGGACAGATCAGCACAACGGAACAGATCAGCACAACGGGACAGATCAGCACAACGGAACAGATCAGCACAGCGGAACAGATCAGCACAACGGGACAGCTCGGCACAACGGAACAGATCAGCACAACGGAACAGATCAGCACAACAGAACAGATCAGCACAACGGAACAGATCAGCACAACGGAACAGATCAGCACAGCGGAACAGATCAGCACAACGGAACAGATCAGCGCAACGGAACAGATCAGCACAACGGAACAGATCAGCACAACGGGACAGATCAGCACAACGGGACAGATCAGCACAGCGGAACAGATCAGCACAACGGGACAGCTCGGCACAACGGAACAGATCAGCACAACGGAACAGCTCGGCACAACACAATGGGGCAGATCTGTAGTCTGTCCCAGCCTTAACACTCCACGGTCCGTTGCGACACAACAGGACAGCTCTTCGGTCTGTCGCAACACAGGGTGAGCCGATTTTCCGCGTAATCCTTGCACCCTAGTCCCAGACTAGCCAACAATTGGTATCTTAACATCCTACCTCAAGCACAGAATAAATTCATAACTTGTTAATGAAGTTTTGTTTTACAATGTTTATTCAGATTGCTGACAGCAGCGTCAAGCCACCGTGCACAGAAAAAGGGGCATCTCTCATTGCGTACACATTGAATATACCATCTTTCCTTTGCACGGCAGCTATAAGTGTAAAAGTGTTGACAGAAAAAGGTAGAAAGGGCTAAGAAATTCTGACCCACCTCCAGCTTTTTCATCATGTCGGCGAAAGAGGCAGCGAGTCGGCCGATATTGACCTTCTGGACGACGGCGGATGTGAGGGCGGCCGACAGTCCGACCTGGGGAGGCGTGAACCTGCAGCACCACCACAACGTCCTCACATCAGCTCCTCCCACAACTCCCTCACATCAGCTGCTCACACGACACTCCCGGGTCAGCTCCTCATCCTCACATCACACCCTCAGGTCAGCTACCCACACAATTTCCAATGTTAGCTCCTTAATCCAACCAGCGCACAGTCTTGAGTGTACTGAGGCGCAGTTGGTGAGAGTATTTGCACGCAGCTGGTGAGCATACTAACGGGCAGTTGGTGAGAGTACTAAGGCGCAGTTGGTGAGCATACTAACGGGCAGTTGGTGAGAGTACTAACGCGCAGTTGGTGGTTATACTAAGGCGCAGTTGGTGGGTATACTAACGGGCAGTTGGTGAGAGTACTAACGCGCAGTTGGTGGTTATACTAAGGCGCAGTTGGTGGGTATACTGACGCGTAGTTGGTGGGTATACTGACGCGTAGTTGGTGGGTATACTGACGCGTAGTTGGTGGGTATACTGACGCGTAGTTGGTGGGTATACTGACGCGCAGTTGGTGAGGGCAGTGCAGTCGGGTCCCAGCAGCCGCAGCAGCAGCGCCTGCTCCAGGTCCAGCAGCGGCTCACTGAAGAGCAGCAGGGGGCCGAGCCGCAGCTGGCCGCCGGCCGCCGGCTCGCCGTGTCCAAGCAGCAGCACGGTGTCGGCCGCACTGCTGGAGGAGCCCACCTCCACCGTGTGGCTGCTGCTGCCGTCCACGTGCACCGACACCTGGCGGCACCAGTCACAGTCAACAGAGCTGGCAGCACCAGTCAGTCACCACAGCTGGCGGAACCAGTCACAGTCACCACAGCTGGTGGCACCAGTCACAGTCACAACAGCTGGCGGTAACAGCCACAGTCACACCAGCTGGCAGCACCAGCCACAGTCACCACAGCTGGCAGCACCAGCCACGGTCACACCAGCTGGCAGCAGCAGTCACAGTCACCACAGCTGGCAGCACCAGCCACAGTCAACAGAGCTGGCAACACCAGCCACAGTCACCACTGCGGCGGAACCAGCCACAGTCAACAGAGCTGGCAGCACCAGTCACAGTCAACAGGGCTGACAGCACCAGTCACAGTCACCACAGCTGGCAGCACCAGTCACAGTAACCACAGCGGCGGAACCAGCCACAGTCACCACAGCTGGCAGCACCAGTCACAGTCACACCAGCGGCGGAACCAGCCACAGTCACCACAGCTGGCAGCACCAGCCACAGTCACCACAGCTGGCAGCACCAGTCATAGTCACCACAGCGGCGGAACCAGCCACAGTCACCACAGCTGGCAGCACCAGCCACAGTCAACAGAGCTGGCAGCACCAGTCACAGTCAACAGGGCTGACAGCACCAGCCGCAGTCACCACAGCTGGCAGCACCAGCCACAGTCACACCAGCGGCGGAATCAGCCACAGTCACCACAGCTGGCAGCACCAGCCACAGTCACCACAGCTGGCAGCACCAGCCACAGTCAACAGAGCTGGCAGCACCAGTCACAGTCAACAGGGCTGACAGCACCAGCCGCAGTCACCACAGCTGGCAGCACCAGCCACAGTCACAACAGCTGGAAGCAGCAGTCACAGTCACCACAGCTGGCGACACCAGTCACAGTCACAACAGCTGGCGGTAACAGCCACAGTCACACCAGCTGGCAGCACCAGCCACAGTCACCACAGCTGGCAGCACCAGCCACGGTCACACCAGCTGGCAGCAGCAGTCACAGTCACCACAGCGGGCAGCACCAGCCACAGTCAACAGAGCTGGCAACACCAGCCACAGTCACCACAGCGGCGGAACCAGCCACAGTCAACAGAGCTGGCAGCACCAGTCACAGTCAACAGGGCTGATAGCACCAGTCACAGTCACCACAGCGGCAGAACCAGCCACAGTCACCACAGCTGGCAGCACCAGCCACAGTCAACAGAGCTGGCAGCACCAGGCAGTCACCACAGCTGGTAGCACCAGCCACAGTCAACAGAGCTGGCAGCACCAGCCACAGTCACAACAGCTGGCAGCACCAGCCACAGCCACAACAGCTGGCAGCAGCAGTCAGTCACAACAGCTGGCAGCACCAGTCACAGTCAACAGAGCTGGCAGCACCAGTTACAGTCACCACTAGCTGGCGGAACCAGTCACAGTCACCACAGCTGGCAGCACCAGCCACAGTCACCACAGCTAGTGGCACCAGTCATAGTCACCACAGCTGGCAGCATCAGTCATAGTCAACAGAGCTGGCAGCAGCAATCACACCAGCTGGCGGCACCAGTCAGTCACCACAGCTGGCAGCACCAGCCACAGCTCCGTTCGGAGTGCCACTCAACCTCCCGAGCACATCAGAGACAGAGTTGCGTTTGAGCCGGAGCGCGCCCCAGGTTTTCCCCCACGGGATTCGAAAGGCCTAGGAGCGGGATGGTGATTAATTGATGAGTGGCGGCAACGGAACCGTGTGAGATGGCGCAACATACCGAAGCTAATTTCCGCCCTGGCACACACAAATTAAATCAAATACACACAGACACACAAAGCATTAACCTTAAAACCCAATTGACTAATTTGCAGGTAACATTTGGAGCCGTTAATGAGAGCAAAAGCAGCTTTGGTTCGGTCACATGGCGCGAGCATTACGCCAACGACAGAGCGGCCCCGTAGAGACAGCCTCAGTGGAGCGGCGATGGTGGCGCCCGGGCGTCACTGACCGTGATCACGTCTCCGCAGGGCACCAGTCGCACCGCCAGGTGGCACCAGCAGCGCACCGGCACCAGGGTCGACAGCCGCACCTCCCGCCAGACATGGCAGCTGGAGGGTTCGCTGTCGGTGCGGCGCAGCAGCAGACGACGCGCCGGCGGATCCAGCCAGAGCTCCACCAGCCGGCCAGAGGCGCCGATGGACACCAGGTGGCAGCCGGGCGCCGGGCCCGCCGGCTTGGGCTCGCCGGCGGCCGGCGGCGGCGCGGCGGCCTCCGGCGGCGGCGGCGCGAACCACAGCCACAGCGAGATGGCGCAGCCGGCGAACGGGTCCAGAGGGCGCCGGGGGCAGACCAGGGGCACCACTCCGGCGGCCAGCGCCAGTGCCGAGGCCACGCCTGCAACAGGTGACGGGTGACGACGGACAGCCCAGGTCAAGCGCATCTCCTTAAGGGATTTTTATTGGCATATATGTTTTTTCCGACATTAAATGTCGTAATAAGCTACTTGTGAAAAACGTGTCGTGTTGTAGCCAAGCGCTCTTAAGCCCTGCTAAGTGGACCACTTGACATTTTTCACAGCTGTAAGTTAATCTGAAGTTGCGCAGACGTTTTCTCTGTGACCCAATGTAATCTGAGGGCAATCCATTGGTATCAATTCCAACCAACTGTCTGGCACCGCCGACTCTGCTGCTGAACTGTGTACTCACGTCTGTGCCGGTGACCGCGCTGCCGTCTGACAGCCTCCTCACTGGCCGGGTCCTCCGGCGACTGCGGCGGCTGCGGCGGCCGCGGGTCACCAGCCGACGGGCCAAACTCCAGCCAGTGCACAGGCGACGGCGGCAGGCGGAACAGGCGCGTCAGCGGCTCCACCAGCGCCCCCTGCCGGCAAAGCACACGGTCACCGGAGGCCCCTGCCGGCACAATATAGTCACTGGAGCCCTCTGCCGGTACAGGGCACGGTCACCGGCGCCCACTGCCAGCACAGAGCAGTCACCGGAGCCCCCTGCCGGTACAGAGCACGGTCATCGGCCCTCCAGGAACGGGGACAGTCTTTACTCTGACAACACACGGTCAAGCCTAGGGAAGGAGATGTGCAATAAGGTCTAACCACTCAGTCTACAGCGTTATCCCTCATGTTTTCATATACCTATATGAATCCGGAAAGTAATCATAATTGTTGGGATTTCAGGATACATCAGCTGCCAAGGCGATTCTGTGTCGCCAGCTCTAGCCATTTTGAGAGGGATTTGGGGGATCAGATCAACTTATTCAGAGGCTCTGTCGAGAACTGAGGCCAAGGAGACACGGATGATATCCATTGATTCACGTATACCCTTGAATCTAGCAGAACAGGTAATAATTCCCGGAAACTCAGTCGATCTTACGGCTCTAAAGGTTTAGCTGCTCAACGTCACCAAAGGCTTAGGAAGTGTTTGTGCCAGCCCATTTGAACATCCACCAAAATCCACAGTCCAAGGAGCTCTAATATTGTCTGGCCGAGCTCTTCTTTAAAATAGTGGTAGTAGCATGTTTCGGGCGAAAAAAATGTCCTGAATCTTCCAACGGTTGGCGCGAACAGCAGGGCAAACGTGCAACTGCACAGAATGAGGCTGGCACAATACGTCAGCCCAGTAACAACGCACTAATGACTCAAGCGCAAGCAAACCTTTGTCTTCTAATATGTAAAAGAAAAAGAGCAACAGGCTGAGTACCAGGCCTGCAGGCCGTGCCCTGTCAGCAGCATTACCAGAGGCGGGTCCGGAGCCGTCAGTAGGCCCAGATAGGCTGCCAACAGTTCAGCAGACACGGACTCCGAGTGAACGGTGGTCACCAGGTCGGCGCAGGCGCGCACCGTGTCTGCCGGGCCAGGAACACCAGCACCGTTACAGCACATCCACACCGCACTTACCCGCACTGTCGCAGCACAATCATACCACCAAAGCACTATGCCGCCTCAGCACAACCACAGCGCCACAGCACACATACCGCCACAGCACACATCTACCGTCACACGGAACGTTACTTTACTGCGCATCCATGTTGAGGTCAAATAAAATTGAATATCGATACAAAGAGAAATGATTAGGCAATTTACTCATATCAAAGTTTCATAAAAATACCGAGAAGGATGTGTGTTTCCTGCACTTCGCTTGCTTTAAAATATCACACGATAAGTCTATGGTTATTATACGATATCCGAAATTCAATCATTCAAGCGCCTTTGCGTGGAGAAGGCAGAGTTGCTGTTTTTCGCCTCGTTAGTACCCCACTCACCTTCAGCGTCGGGCATCTGAACGCTGAGCAGTAGTCGGAGCCGCTGCAGCAGCAGCAGGGGCAGCTGCAGCTGCCGCAGCTGGGCAGCTGCCGGCGCGCTTTGCTGACACAGCGCCGTCAGCTGCGAAGCCAGCAGCTGTACAGGTGCGCAGAATCCTCCGACGGCGTGGCTCAGCTCCTCCTCATCGCCCCTATCGCCTGTATCCTCCTGGCCTACCCCGCTGTCGTCCGTGTGTTCTGTTAGTGTTCCCAGGTCATCCGTATGCTTTTCCCGTGCTCCGACCTCATCTGTGTGCCCTGGCAGTGCTTCAATCTCGTCTGTGTGTTCTGGACCTGCTTTGATATTGTCCGTTTGTTCTGGACGTGCTCCGACTTCATCAACGTGTTCTGGACGTGCTCCGACGTCATCCGTATGTTCTGTCCGTGTTATGTCGCCGGAATGTTCTTCACGTACCCCGTTGTCTTCTGTGTTTTCTATACGTTCTTGATTGTGCTCCGCACGTTCCTCAGTGCGTTCTTTACCTGCCCCGCTATCACTTGTGTGTCTTGAACGATCTGCACATTCCACAAGCGGCGGGCCGTCGTCAGCAAGTTCCGTAGGCACCAATATGCAGTCCGTACGTTCCAGGGTGTCATCTGTACGTTTTGCAGATGCCTGGATGTAAGAACGTCCCGTACGTGTCAAGATGTTATATGTGTGTTCCGTACTTGCCGGGCTCTCATCTGTACAATCAATATACCCCGGCCTTTCATCCATACGTTCCAGAGAGGCCGTGCCGCCATCTGAATGTTCCGTATGTGCCAGGATGCATGTGCGTCCGGTACGTTCCGGGCTGCCATCCCCATGTTCCGTGCGTGCCGGGGTGTCCGTGCGCTCCGTACTAGCCGGGGTGTCTGCAGTATGCGCCGGACCGGCCGGTTCTGCAGTGTCTGCCGCCGCGTCCTCCGTAATCAGAGGAGCAGCTGCAGGTGTCATGCCTGGGGGAGAGGCCGTCACGACTTTGTCGGGAGGCCCACCTCCTGCCTCCTGTGTGGGGGTACCGATGGGAGGAGGGGCGGCAGTGGACGTACCCCCACAGCACACTGCAGCGTCACTAGCGGCGGCCCGCTCTACCACCTGGGCTGCGCCGAGGTTGGTGACTGTATCGTCAGGGACAGCGTTAATGGTGCCTTGAGGCACGCTTCCATCAATATTTAAGGGGGCACAAGTGGCATCACTTTCTGCTGCTGCAGCAGCACCACATTCAGTCACACTGGTTATCCGGCTCAGCCCGCCACTTCTCTCAGCGGGTCCATCACTTGCTTCACGCGTCCTCTCATCAACCACGACAGGGGCATCGCACCACCCAGCACCACTAGACTTGCCCTCAGTACTAGGCACAGTGTCGCTTAGAGCGCAGGTCGTTGAGCCTGTCCGGTCGCCGGCGGAGACAGGCCGGACCGGCTCGGAGCTCGCGCCAGCTCTGCTGCAGCTGTCGCCCGAGGCCGCAGCTTGGCTAGCTCCGGTCACGGCGTCGGCACAGCCACTGGGGGCCGGACCCACGCCCGACAGCGGACTGGCGATGGTCTCTGCCGCCGGGGCAGACACGGCGGTCCTCACGCCTGCCGCCGCGCCGCCTCGCTTCCGGGCAGAACCCTCAGGGCGCCGGAACAGCGCTGTCTCCGGGTCGGCACCGGTCGCGCCGCAGTCACGTAGGTGGCGCTGCCAGTCGCGATCGCAGCGCCGCCGCAGCAGAGGCCGGCAGGCGGCGTCGTACCTCCGGAATAGCAGCTCCACCAGCAGCGACAGCAGCCAGGGGTGCAGCAGCGGCGGCCGCAGTCCGGTCTGGCGACAGAACCACCGTCCAATGTCCGGGCAACGCACCTTCACTACAGTGGTGAATACATGAATCACTAGATCACTTCCTATACGGGGCAAAACCTTACAGTTCCACCTATAGTAATAATCAGGGCAACAAACAATCACTGCAGAGGTGAATAAATGAATTATTCGACCAATTATAAACGGGAAAAACGGCACAATTCAGCTATATGATGCCAGTCTGGAGTTGGGTTGAGATTAACGACGGCTCGTGCTGACCTGAAAGGCGCGACAGCCCTCCTCGGCGTCCAGGTCCGCTTCGTAGCCGCCGGTGGAGCCGGAGCGGTCCGAGTCGGCGCTGTCTCCTGAGGCCATCGACGAGTCCAACAGCGGCCCGTCAGGCTGGACACGGGCACACCGACCAGTATCATTAGTTCAACTGGGCTCGGGCCCGTTGCTAACAACGGATCTGTGCTTAGATAAGCCATAGTGTCGATTCCCCTGAGGCGCACCAACAGTCAACCATTTACCCCACATAGGTTGGCTGACAGCTGATCTCTGAGGGATCGGCCTAAGAGGGACAGATGCTCTAGAGTATATGCTTCCGTTCAGCAGTAGCACTTTTCCAGTTTCTTTTCAGGGGGGACGTGCCTGTGGCACCGACTGGGATTGGGGGACGTACCTGTCGGGCCGGCTGGGACTGGAGTACGTACCTGTGGGGCCGGGTGAGGCTGGACCCGACAGCAGGTAAGCAGGGTCTGCGTCAGCCTCAGCAGCAGCGCGTCTGAGCAGGGTGTCAGCGTCTGCAGCGTCAGCGTCAGCCGGGCCTGCAGCACCTCCAGCTGACCGCCCCGCTCGGCCAGCTGCAGGGCAGCCGGCAGCAGCGCCGTCAGCAGGCCGCACACCTGCTGCTGACCGCCGTCAGCCGCACCCAGCCGGTTTCCGGCGGCGGCGTGTGTCAGCAGCCGCTCCACCAGCACGGCCAGCTCCCGACAGAGGTCGGGCCGGCGCACCAGCAGCGCGTCAGCCAGCCGGGGCCAGCGCTGCAGGGCACCGCCCAGCGCCTGCCACTGCTCCGTGATGGCCGACCAGCTGGGCGGCGCGGCGCCGGCCCGCCGAGACAGTAGCCACCGCGACAGCGCGCCCGTCGGCACCACCACGGCGTCCAGCACCACGGCGGTGCTGTCACCTGCCGGCGAGCGCGGCAGACTGCAGCTGGCCTCGGCGGCCGCCAGGTGCAGCGCCAGCAGCAGGGCGGGTCGTCGGAGCGCCGGCCGGGCCAGCAGCGGAGTCAGACGGTCGCCCAGTTGTCCGCAGACCTCGGAGACCAGCGAGGGTGAGGCGCCATCCACCACCGCCAGACGGCAGGCCTCCAGACAGAGGCCGCCCACGCACTCCTGACCCCCACAGAACCTCAGTCAGACAACATCGGGCGGGAGCACAGACAGCTGGGATAAGTACCAAGTACACTTTGTGGAGATGTAAAAAAGGAAAACGCTTGCTCTGGTGGAATAGGGTCATATTGTAGAACTGTGCGTTCAAATCCCGACAAAGCTAACCTTGAACACCCTTCCAACAGTCATAATTGGTAACGCCTGTTGACCTTAGCAGTTCATACTTTGCTAAATTTTAGCAATAGCTGAATGATAATATCAGCCTTCACGGAAAAGCTGAAGTGAAATTGTAAAAAAATATCTTAGAAAAAATTTTAAGTACTTTTCCACGATAAAAAAGAAAAATCCGAAACTTTTGGTAGGTTTTTCTAGCCCTCTTCAGCGATTCGTTCGTTAGGTGAGATAGATGATCAGCTCGAGTAAGCCATACACTCACAAACTCAGTAAAGACGGTCATTCAAAACCATGGCAAAGCTTTAACGCAAACCTGTATGTAAAATCCAACGATGCTAATATCAATAAAGACACCGGCACCCGCACCCACAGCTGACCTGTGCCGGATCAGTGAGGTCGGCAGAGGGAGGCAGCAGCGGCAGCACCAGCAGCTGCAGCAGGGTCAGCCGAAGGCCGGCGCCAGCGTCTCGCAGCAGCTGAAGCAGGTGGCGCTGCAGTCGCCGGCGCCGCCAGGCCGGCTCCAGCTGCCAGAGCAGGTGGCGGTACTGTACCAGCACCGGTCGCCACCGCTCGGCTGCCGCCTCTCCGCAGATGCCGCAATCGCCACCAGAGCCCAGCTGCGCCACCATCGCCGCCAACAGCTGCAGAAGCTGGCACAAACGTACCGCCGAGCAGGCCGTGGAGGCCACCGCCAGCAGAGGCGAGAGAGCAGCCGCCGGAGACAGACAGCAGCAGAGCCCAGCCTGTGCCGCCGCCGAGCACGCGCGCTCTGATAGATAGGCCGACAGCTGACAGCCACAGAGCTGCAGAAGCAGCTCACTGAAGAACGCCACCGGACAGGGAGACGGCGGGGGCGCGGCGGCCGCGCAGTGGTGGGGTGAGAGCGCGGCGCCGCCGCAGCCAGACGGTGGCTCCTTCAGCGTCACAGTGGCCGCCGCCAGCGCGGTGACGAGCGCGCCGCACAGCGCCGGGTCGGCGGCGTCACCGGCGCAGAAGAGCAGCAGCTGCTCGGAGGTGTGCCGGTGGTGCCAGTGTTGGACGGCTGCCTGCCAGGCAGCGGCGCCGGCCTGCTGGCGGCCCTGCAGAGCCAGCAGCAGCTGACACCGCACGGCCAGCAGGAGCGCCGGGCCGCCGGCGGCTGCCGAGATGGCCTGCTGCAGCAGCGGCGGCAGCGCCGGCTCCGGAGGACACAGCGCCACCGGGCCGGCCGCCACCGCCGCCAGCATCAGAGCAGCCTCCCCCTGCGGCGGCCGCAGCCGCAGCGCCGCCAGCAGACAGTGCAGCGCTCGCCGGTCCGGTTTCCCGGGCGGCGAGCGTTGGCAGCAGCGCGTCAGCAGGCAGAGCAGCAGCCGGCCGGTCTGCGCGGCAGAGAGGGCAGAGCGCCGCAGCCGGGGGCCGTAGCGCGCCATCCAGTACTGCGAATCCGGGGGCTGGGCCGTCGGCGCCGACGCCTCCTCGCCGCTCAGGGAGGAGCGCCGCTGGCCGCCGTCGTCGGCAGCGGGCCGCAGCAGCAGCAGCGACGGCCGCCCGCTGCGGCGGTCCCGGCCCTCGCAACCGTCCTCGCTGCTGTCGGCGGGAGAGGCTGGACGGACCGCATGTGCTGAAACAGCGACACAGGTCCTCAGAACAGACCCGGCGGGCAGCGAGCCCGTGCTAGAACGTCCATGGCAGCGCGCATATGCGCAAGACATGATCACAATTAACACCTACTATACAGTATCAATAAACTGCGATGTGAATTCTGGTGAAGCAGCAATTCAATGAGACACGTTGAGTTGAAACATCATCACTTACCAGCTTGGTGACTTTCTGGCGGGAGAAGGGCCCGCGTGTGGTCGCAGAGCGCCACGCCGTGACTAGCAGCCGTCTCCCAGCTGACGGGCAGTGGGTACAACTCATCCTGCGGCGCGCCGGCGCTGGGCTGCTCCGACTGCAGGTCCTCGGACTGAGGCTGTGTCTGCTCCAGTCGCGCCTGGGTGTCGAGAGGAGCCAGCAGAGAGCACAGCAGCTCCACAGTCTCCGGCGAGAGGTTGACGGCCTGCGCACAACCAAAACAACTCTACTTGACAAGGTAAACCGCAGGTCTTGTAGTGCCGCCACCCTTCATCGTCCCTCTACATAGTGGCTACATGGGAACTATAATCAAGCAAAATTAATCTACGCAAAGAAGTACAAGATTAATATGAGGTGGCATGTTTGTTTAAAGTGTCATCTCAGTTCAAACATGGCGTTATGAAGGTACCGCATATCCGCAAGCAGCCATGGCCGATACATGAAAACGTGCAGCAGCGATGTTTGGCAGCTCGTACGGAGATGGGCAGGGCGTGGATGACGTGCAGCACGCGCCAGCCACGGCCAGAGGTCAGGTACTGCAGCACGGCGGCCAGCTCCGACCCGGGCGTAGCGCCGGCCGGCGCGCTGCACGCCTCGTGTACATCCCTCTGCAGCTGGTACACCAGCCCCGTCACCAGCCGCGACACACATCTGAAACACGACACACACCAGCCCCGTCACCAGCCGCGACACACATCTGAAACATACACCAGCCCCGTCACCAGCCGCGACACACATCTGAAACACACACCAGCCCCGTCACCAGCCGCGACACACATCTGAAACACACACCAGCCCCGTCACCAGCCGCGACACACATCTGAAACATACACCAGCCCCGTAACCAGCCGCGACACACATCTGAAACACACACCAGCCCCGTCACCAGCCGCGACACACATCTGAAACACGGCACACACCAGCCCCGTCACCAGCCGCGACACACATCTGAAACACACACACCAGCCCCGTCACCAGCCGCGACACACATCTGAAACACACACCAGCCCCGTCACCAGCCGCGACACACATCTGAAACACACACCAGCCCCGTCACCAGCCGCGACACACATCTGAAACACACACCAGCCCCGTCACCAGCCGCGACACACATCTGAAACACGGCACACACCAGCCCCGTCACCAGCCGCGACACACATCTGAAACACGGCACACACCAGCCCCGTCACCAGCCGCGACACACATCTGAAACACACACCAGCCCCGTCACCAGCCGCGACACACATCTGAAACACGGCACACAACAGCCCCGTCACCAGCCGCGACACACATCTGAAACATACACCAGCCCCGTCACCAGCCGCGACACACATCTGAAACACACACCAGCCCCGTCACCAGCCGCGACACACATCTGAAACACACACCAGCCCCGTCACCAGCCGCGACACACATCTGAAACACGGCACACAACAGCCCCGTCACCAGCCGCGACACACATCTGAAACATACACCAGCCCCGTCACCAGCCGCGACACACATCTGAAACACACACCAGCCCCGTCACCAGCCGCGACACACATCTGAAACATGGCACACACCAGCCCCGTCACCAGCCGCGACACACATCTGAAACACACACCAGCCCCGTCACCAGCCGCGACACACATCTGAAACATACACCAGCCCCGTAACCAGCCGCGACACACATCTGAAACACGGCACACACCAGCCCCGTCACCAGCCGCGACACACATCTGAAACACACACCAGCCCCGTCACCAGCCGCGACACACATCTGAAACATACACCAGCCCCGTAACCAGCCGCGACACACATCTGAAACACGGCACACAACAGCCCCGTCACCAGCCGCGACACACATCTGAAACACACACCAGCCCCGTCACCAGCCGCGACACACATCTGAAACACGGCACACAACAGCCCCGTCACCAGCCGCGACACACATCTGAAACATACACCAGCCCCGTCACCAGCCGCGACACACATCTGAAACATACACCAGCCCCGTAACCAGCCGCGACACACATCTGAAACACACACCAGCCCCGTCACCAGCCGCGACACACATCTGAAACACACATAGCCGTCAAGCGTACAATAAACAACAGCCCTGTCACCAGCACACATCTGAAACACGGAACACAACAGACACATCAGCCCCGTCACTAGCCGCGACACACATCTGAAACATACAGCGACCCCATCACCAGCCGCGACACACATCTGAAACATATAACAGCCCCGTCACCAGCCGCGACACACATCTGAAACACGACACACACCAGCCCCGTCACCAGCCGCGACACACATCTGAAACACGGCACACAACGGCCCCGTCACCAGCCGCGACACACATCTGAAACACGACACACACCAGCCCCGTCACCAGCCGCGACACACATCTGAAACACGACACACCAAAGCCCCGTCACCAGCCGCGACACACATCTGAAACACGACACACACCAGCCCCGTCACCAGCCGCGACACACATCTGAAACACGAACACCAGCCCCGTCACCAGCCGCGACACACATCTGAAACATACACCAGCCCCGTAACCAGCCGCGACACACATCTGAAACACGGCACACAACGGCCCCGTCACCAGCCGCGACACACATCTGAAACACACCACATACCAGTCGTTTGACAGCCACGAAACACACCTCTGTATGCCTTGGGGATTTATGATACATGATGAGGTCATATGAGGTCGCCAACTCTCAACCTGATGGAAGGGTATTCTGGGGATCGGAAAACACTTCTGGAAAGTGCCCACCCAGGATTTGAACCCGAGTCACCAGCTTGGAATCCGAGCACGCTTCCTAACGCCACCACACCCCAGTCACATATCTGAAAAACCTTGTATGCCATGGTGCACCAGCCGCGACACAGCGCATCAAACACACACCCTACTCCACTGGCAGTGAAGGAACGTTATTTTAAACGCAGCGAAAGTCAGCACATCAGCATGCCAGAGGTGTCACATTTTAAACCTCTTATCGCACGGGCCCTAGAGGGGATAATCCCGGAGAGGTGAGCACCGAAACATTCCCAAAAACTCAGCACTATTCAGCCTGGTGCTACCTATGGCCAGAGCTACTCCCCAGCCGGTTCAGAACACAACAGAGATTCCTCTGAGGCACTCACGCCTCAGGAATCGCCGATGGAATGGGTCGGCCCGTTTGTTCTTCATACAGCAAGTAGGACAACAGGGCATCCAGCCACTGGCTTCCCTGCTGAAAGACACAGAAGACACGAGAGTTAATACAGGGTCTCTTCGGGTGCAGCGCCTTTTCTTTGTGTAAGGTGGTCGGGAGACTTGGAGCGGACCAAGCGCGTACTGATGACGATGCGAGGCTCCATATATGGAAGGGTTCTGCATACGCGACCATAGAAAAATACGAGCTAAAACACAACGCAATCAACTATCGGAACCGATGTTATATTTCAAATTGAGATTCATCCCCCGTTGCCTATACTTTAAACAGTGCGTGAAAGATGGAGTTCGGAAGAGTGTGGAAGGAATAAAAGCTTTAGAAAGACAGTCAAAGTCAATATTCAATGAAGCTAAACTTGTTAAATTTACTCTAGCCATGACTAGATAATATATCAGGTGCACTCGGGAGCTCGGCCCGACCACATGAGAAGGGCAAACCCAGGTGGTAGCCCCAGACCATTGACTTACTGTGCTGAACACGTTTGCGTTTCGAAACCATTCCCAGAGTACGGTGAACTCCAACTCGGCCTCTGCCATCTGTTAAAGAAACACGACAAATCTAGTTCAACCATCTCAGACATCTTCCAGCGAAGAGTAATCAACATAGTGGAGACATTGTTATGTTCTTTGGTGATTTAATGAACAAAGCATTATGGAGGAGCATCTATAAAACAGTGAAAAATGTGGCCGTTATATTCGGCATCTGTAGCCATCCGACTGACACGAGGCCCCCAATACCGCCCGGGCAGTCACGGATGGTTGGTGCTAGTGACCGGAATGTTCGCGTAAAACGGACCGTACAACACACATGATACCCTTCAGGTTACATCGAAGCTACACTTTAAAACGTACAGTTATCCCTCACCCGACACATTGTGAGCGCAGTCACCCCAAAACTGCAGAGCGCACGCGTGCTCCGAAAAACCCCAGCTGGGCTCGTCTCCACAGAAGCCATTGAAAGCGACGACTGTGTTCCCCATACCAGGCGACACCTGTTCACGTACCGGCTGCACCTCTATGGACCCAAAATCTGAGAGGGCCACACCGAGGCGGACCAGAAGAACACACCATCGCCCCCCCCGTCGCTGCCACAGCAACGCCTCGCCGGACTGGGCTCAGCTGCTGTTTCGCACACACAGTATCCAATCACGGGTAATAATATTCAAAGGATTAGTACCTTGCTTTAGCTCAGCCTCATCAGTTAATTTTAAGGTAACTATTCTCACTACCATAGGTATCATTTTCGGGCAGGAAAGACGCCGTACCAATGCCGGATGCCAAGGACCGTACGTTGAAAAACTATCGCAGATGTCAGTACCCCGCAGGCCGGGCCACACAGCCACGTGGCGGCGCCACCACTCCACAGCGGGGGCGCCACCTGTATGTAAATGTAAGATCCGCACCCTGGTTAGATGCACCCGGCGGGAGCAAACAACCGCCCCGCAGGTGGCGGAGCAAACAACCGCCCCGCAGGTGGCGGAGCCGACCGGTTCCGGGAACCAGTCGCCAAGGCCGCCGATCGCGCCAGGCGCAAAGACAGGACGGATCCCACAAATACCCACTGAAATAACAAACATATCTCTCTAATCTCACGTGACAGAAGCCCCACCGGCGGTTATAACGAACAGCCACACGAAGACCGCGTGCCGACTTTGACAGGCACGGCCGCGACATGACGACAAGAGCGACACACGCGAGTACCAGTGATCCCTCGAGGGTATCATCAACATTCAAATAGAGATAGCCCATGGTAAGCAATCTCAAGAAGTTATACAAACGATCTCACACCGAAGCTATACAGATTATATTTCAACCAGAATTGACTGTTTACGAAGAAGGTAAACATCAACACCAAGTCATGCTTTATGTTCTCAGATTTTACCCGGGCGGCACCAGGCGGACAACGGCGACGTCAGCAGCTCACGGTCATAACGGTGTGCATAACAATGTTCCGGGTCGCAGTGCGCCTACACAGGGGCTCACAAAGTGCCCGCCTCAGAGTATTCCCCAAAAAACAGGAATTTCACCGATCAATGAGTCAAATTGCCGTTAATTTCCGGACGATTTAAAGTTCGAAATACAAGGCATTGAGAGCTTGATCCAAACCATGAAGGAACATCTTTACATTTGGCAATAGAAGTCACGTGATATATGTTCACCAACAGCATGGCCTCTGCAATGTTACATGCCATAGGCAGCCAGCTCAGCTGAGCTCCCTAATTGTAAGAGATTTCAACCAAGGGTAGTAAGAAAATAGTTAATATTTTTTCTTTTAGGCAATTGAAGGTGAATTAAAATGAGGTTCCCTGGATTTCAGACATATTTTATAAATAAACAGACCATCTCAGAATTTTTACAAAACGGTATTTCCTTTTAACACCCACCCCGGTGAGCCTCTGAGCCACCTTCGCCCTGGTGGGGGGTGTCCAAACAACCCCCCTCTCGAACTGGGCTCAGATGCGGGATAGCGAAAAAAATGTGAAAACTTTTGGATGGCTCATACACATTGATGAAGAAATTACATTCGTCGCTCTCTGTCTTAGGTCAATATTGAAGTCATGACAGGTCAAAGAAAATAGTGACATGTTAGAGAAGAGTTTCCGGTCTCTAGCGTTGGGAAGAGAAGTTAGAAAATTGTATGGCACTATTCTCTTCCTCTTGTTACGGCGAAGCGAATGATGTGTAATATGACTATACTAGCTCAAAATATTAAAATTACCTGACCTGAGGTCAGGTCAAGGTCACTATCCAACCTGACATAGTCAATATAAATATAAATCGACTCTCAATAACAAGCCGAACGCAATGGTATCAAAATAAAAGTTTTATCATCACTCCCTGCAAGATTATTGGCCCAAGTCTGAAACCTGCTTAAGCAGCCCAGATGACCTCTCGATGGCCACAGGTCAAACATTGCAACATGAACCTGGAAATGGGCCCAGGATACTACGATTTGGAGAATGAACGCATTCTCAACTTTTACTACAAAAATACCGCCCAATTCCTATTTCCACGTGCATTTCCAATGGAGAGGTCAAGATCAGTACCTGACCCTAGGTTATCAAAATAAAAAAATCCCAGAATGTTTTTGTAGTACTCGGTGGGCCAATTATGTGGTATAAATTAGAATTCGATACATTCACCCACTTCTTACTTATGCCACCTTTTTTGGAGGAGAGGTCATTTGACCTATAATGGTGAACTGACCTGGGATGACCCAACCTAAAAATTTTGGGGAAAGTTGCAGAATCGATCAAGGAAAGCTTGTGCCAAGTACGGCGGTGCATCGCACCGCTGTTTTTTGTGCCCCCAGAAAAAACCCAGGGGGTGTTCAAACACTCCTCCACTGGGGCGAGGGTTCATGCAGCAATATCATTTATCAATTAGAATATAATTGGTCTCTGTTAACGGGAATGTGTCAACCTGGGGCAATTCCAGACTGGAGTGGATTTAGGGGAATTTTTATATAAAACAAATACATCTTTATTTCTGTTGAAAGTGGCTACAATGTCCAATTTTTGACTCATTAAATTTTCCTTTTCTAGGGTAAAAAGTCTCCATATATGTGTGTAGCCATGCTCTGGCAATTTTTTCATTGAAGCCAGATTGAATCTCTTTAATTTGTGCCAAAGATGAATAAAAAATACAAAGGAAGGCCTTTTAAATATAGCATTATTATCAAGACACAACATCACTCACTGGCACTTATGAATCATCATCATCATCATGGCACTTGTGAATTGCAGCTATTTTCTTAGATATATTAAAAAATTCACATTTGAAACTAGTCATCAAAGAGAGAAACAAGTACCAAGGTAAGGCTAAGGGTGCGTTCTTTGAAACATTCCAGCCTGGAATATTCCCGCCATTCCGCGCGGAACGGTGGGAATAGAAAAAGCTGTCCCGCTCAAGATGGCAGCGCCCATGGATGGATTTCATAACAGTAAGTTCGTGGACTTTGAATATTTACCTGCTTGTGAGGTCCACTATATATTTTTGCAGGATAATCGGCACCTAATAATACCACTTCAATGGAGGTAAATGAAAGATTTGCGCGTGCACATGTCAAAATAAATAATGAGACTGTCGTACCTCGCCATTTACGCAGCATTCCGGCATTGTTCAAAAACGTTCCACAGCTGGAATCCGGGGAATATTACGACGTCACAACCCCTGGAATTCCACCTCGGAATATTTCAAAGAATGCAGCCTTAGTACATATAAACTAATGCATTTCAAGCAAGAAAAATGTGTATGCATGCTACACAGCTGGACCTGAGCATTACAATAAGCTCCCAAGGTCATCTCACACCACATGACTACCCTGGGAAGACAGGGTCAACAGGGGTGATTTATACATTTGCTGCATGAATGGTGAATTCTGGATCAAATTAAATATTGATCATGTGGCTAGGCTTCTTAGCATACTGAATCACGTGGTTATCTCCATTCAAATCCCATTACGAAGATACCACATTCCCCTCGTGTCTTCCTCTTCCAGGCTTAGGCTTCTAAGAGCCTTAGGCTGGGGGATCCGGACGCGCGGTAGACAGCGCGCAGCTGCGCGGGGGCGTAAGTTAACGCGGAGCGGCTTTTGGAGGGATCCATCAGCGCGCAGCTAAGTTGTGGCGGAAGTAGTGTCGTAACTCGCCGTCTTACGCGCTAACTTTCCGCGTCTTCTCAACAGCGCGGAAGAAAGCGCGGAAGCCTATATGATCCTTTTAAAGCAACGAAAAGGTATTGGAAATGTCAATGAATCCAAGTTATATGACTTGCGGTCGACAAAACATGTCTTTATAATAATAATCGAGGCCCACCAACTCCCAGCATCTCACTGGGAAATCCTCAGAAGAGACACAGGCGAAGAGAAACATAGATCACTGCAGATGTGCCAGTGGACCACCAGCCGTAATGCTAACTGCCCTCCAATACACCTTGTTTTTCGGACCAGGACGTATCTTATGTTTCGTACCACTCACCGTCCCCGAGCGGTCTCGTCGAGGATTACATGGAACGCCAGCGATAACCCAGTTCACCCTGAGAACTGTGAGCGTGAGGATATCCATAGAAATGTCCCTGTGTCCATAGAAAGTCACCCAACCACTTGCAACATCTTTGACGTGACTTGAACGCCACTGTCAAAAAGATCAGTCTTAACATACGCGTGACAGGCTAAAGACAGGCGGTGAACCCCCGTCGGAGCCGATAGATTATAATATGGGGAATTGCCTGTTGTGCCCAACCTAGATCCGCTAGTGAACATGACTTGAATAGGTTTGAGAAACTGCACCGAATAACGGTTCGATTCGTGAATAAATTTCAAACTGAATTGCGCTGCACTCGCCGAGCCAGGCTTCCTGGGGCCTGCCTGGCTCATCTCTCCCACATTGCTCTGGCTAATCCAATTTTGTGAGGCCAGTGTCCTGCCCATATAAATTGACTTGAGGTAGGTTTAACATAAAAACACATTTGGATTAAGGCAAATTACATCATTTTCACATGTATGTCTCCTTTATGTGGAAATCCCACTTTATAATGGTCACTATATAAGTATAATTGTCGTTTCTGGCTAAAGTTTTTCCCTTTATCCGATCCGAGCACTTTTATCATCACTTCACCTCCCAGCGCGGGGCCGTGTCTTCCTCTCATCCCTCCCCCCACAGTCGGCCAGGAAATCCGACACCGTTCAGCAGTCAGCAGGCTGTAACCTATGACGCGAGTTTACTACGGCCAGAAAAGCACCGTATTCTATGGGAATTTGAGCCTTAACGTCCATTTACTAAGGTCGCCGGAGGTATTCACCGCCGCCTCGGATTGCCCTCCGCGCTAATTCCCGCGGGCGCGGAGCTCCGCACGATTGCTCTCTCCTGAACATCCCTCCAAATCGCTTACCGCTGACTTCCACCCAAATCAGCGCAGGCGTAAGGAGAGCACGGGCGGAAGCTATGCGCAACTGGATCCCCCAGCCTTAGCAGGATAAGTTGCTGTAGTATTAGCCTTGTTCCATATCATACTTTGCCCAAATTTCCCCATAAAACCCAATCTCACTTGCCAAGCCCAAATTGAAATGTTTAACAGGCTCCCCTGAAAAAGAAAATTGAGCCAGGAGCTGCCCTACTGATAATCTGCCAGTGTGCAAAGTATGGTATTTTCGACGAGATCTCATCGGTGTGAGTGCTCTTGGAGATAGGAGTGAGTGGTGTGAATTTTATGAACCTGGTGCGAATTTGAGAGACTGGTGCGAGGAAGGTGACACTTAAACCAAAGAAATAATGGCTGAATGGTTATTAAGACACAGGAGTTGGCCTCATATAAAGTCCTTAACTAAGTAACTAATAATAGAGATAGCATTGCACTGTGTGGGTAGGAATGGGTACATTTTTCTCCCTGGTATGTGGCAGATTGGTGCGAATTTTTGGAGGCTGGTGGTGCAAGAATTTTAGATGGATGGTGCGACTTGTCTGGCCTGCTGCCATACTTTGCAGACTGGATAATCTGTTTAAACTTTCCCATATTTAGCAGACAGAGGGCAGGGAAAGATATTGGGATCAAAACAAAATCTTAGGGAAATTTTTGCTCCAAATGAGAGAAATTCCATTGCCAGCTTATCTGAATAAACTTTGTTGAAAAATGTGGTACATATCATAAATGTACTCTTCCTATTGGAGCAATGTCTCAGCTCCAATTGATAACGTTCTGCCCCATCCACCACACTTTTCCAAATATAGGACATTATTTCATCTCTCTAAATCTGTTTGTTCAATAATCCAACCAATTCTTCAAACTGCACAGTGTTTTATTTTCCATGGGCAGAATGTGATTCAGAGCAGACTGCAGATCAGTACACATCACAGTCATTAATTTTTCAGTGGCAATTTTCCCAGCACTTTTGCACAGACAGTGCTATAGTGCTAAGCCAATATACTTAAACTTCATCAACATTCCAATCTGGATCACATTTTGGGCATGGAACCTAGATCAATGATTATGCTTCACTTTATATTTTTCACTCAGCTTTGATATCAGTATTTCATTTGTCATATAAGGATGACGAATTAGTTTTTATATTTGGCTCAAGGCGGAAGAGTATATGCATGAGCTATGCTCAAGCACCTAAGGCAGGAGGGTATTGGCTTTGGGGAAAATATTTCCAAATTATTTTGAAATTACTTCCGTACCACTCATCATCGAATCGACATGATCGACATCTAAATTGACATGCTCTGCATCACCGCAGCATTTATATATTGAATACGGCAGCCAAATACTAACCGTTTTCAAATGTAGAGACCACCATCAATATACCTGTGGTTGAATTGACTTTAAAAATAGTATCAGTATTGCATCAAGATACATTTACCCTTACTCTACGTAACTATGTTTTACAAAATCGACAACCAACCCCTTACTTGGCGGCGCTTGTGCGTCCAAAATGTCTCAGGAGCGCTATTTCTTTGTGGAACAGTTCTGGAAATTCTGGTAATATATTCCCTATATAGAACTCTTTAGAATTCCAGCTCTAGCCTCCTGACACCCTCCGGATAACCTCTTGGACCGCAGCCGGGATTGAACATAATTTTGGCACACTGTCAGTGGCGGTGATCGTACACGGATCCAGGGGGAGGGGGTAAATGGGCACTGGCAGTGGAACTGGGTGGGGGGAAGGTGCACAGGGGCACGGTGCCCCTTTAAATCAGATATTTTAACACTAACACTAGGGCATTGACTGGAAAGAAGTGGGTTGAAAAAGTCCATGGTGTCGAACGTTCCGCTGTCACTGCAAATGAGGGCACAACTCCCTCCCCCAACGATCGACCCTTGGCGCCCCCTGAGATAGTCACGGCGCCCCATGTAATCCAGAGCTGCAAAAAGTCGGGCTCTCGGGTCATAAAGTGCCCGACAGATTTTAGGGCACGGTATGGTCTTGCGACAGATCTTACAATCTGTGAGAAAAAATCTTGAAAGGAAGCAGAAAATATTTTTTGTTCTAAAAAAACTCAATATTAGAATTGTCACCTCTTTCACTCAACAAGTTTTTCATGAATTTGCACCTCTCCCATATCAAGCCAGTGTGCGGCAAGAACCGATGGAAAATCGAGGGACTTATGAATCGAGGGACCTTTGAATAGAGGGCCTTATGCACAGAGGGTCTTTTCGAGGGACTTATGAATCGAGGAACCTTTGAATAGAGGGCCTTATGCACAGAGGGCCTTTTAAACGTCACCCAGAAAATCCTCTGCTGGAAAAATTCCTTCACTGGCCTGTCGGGCCCGATTTGTATTCCATAGCCCAGTTCCAGCTGTCAGCACAGTTTTGTCAGCTGGACCTCTAACCTCTCCTCCAGATAAGTAACATCAGCGCCATAATCGCCTCTTGTTTGTGCTAAGCAAAGGGAACTTAAACCTTTAAACCATTAAAAAATATTAGGCTGCACTTCGTGCACTTACGGTTTTTCATCAGCACAAACAGCAGGCCGTCAGCCCGTAAAACCTCTAGAACTAGTTCCCGGGGAGAGGCTACAGTCCTGTGACGTAGGCGCAACACGGCCCGCTGATTGGTGCTGACAAAACTCTGCTGACAGCTGGAACAGGGCTCATAGCACGCGACAGCCTGGCCCGACAGGCCGCCGTAAAGGTAAAGGCGACAGGCAAAACAGTTTTTTTCCTTCGTTTCCTTCGTTTGGAAGTACGCACAACGCTGCCGCAAGGGCGCTGTTTGAACAGCGCCCTTGCGGCAAAGCCGGTGTAAAAGGTATCTTTGGGCTGCGTTCTTTGAATTATTCCGAGGTGGAATTCCAGGGGTTGTGACGTCGTGATATTCCGCGGATTCCAGCTGGGAACGTTCTTGACTGAGGTCGGAATGCGGCGAAAATGGCGAGGTGCGACAGTCTTATTATTTATTTTGACTTGTGCACGCGCAAATCTTTCATTTACCTTCATTTAGCTGTTATTATAAGGTTCCGATTATCCTGAAAACACATATAATGGACCTTTCAAGCAGATAAATATTCAGAGTCCACGATCTTACTGTTACGAAATTCATGCATGGGCGCCGCCATCTTGAGCGGGACTGCTTTTTCTATTCCCACCGTTCCGCGCGGAATGGCGGGAATATTCCACGTGGAATCCCGGGAAAAGTTTCAAAGAACGGCTGTGACGTCACTGTCCCTGGAATTCCAGGCTGGAATATTTCAAAGAACGTACCCCAAGTTTGAAGAAAAGCAGCCCTGCGGTTTGGTGTGTTGCCTTGTGGATATGGCGTAGGCCAAGGCCCTAGAATCCCGTGGTGTGGTGGGGCCAATACGTTGCAAGGTTGTGTTTTTGATTATTTTTCTCTTGCATTACTTTGGTATACATCTTGAGTAAACTGGTTGAGCCTGGATTTCATCGTCCATAGTTGAAGGGCTGATAAATGGCTCCGATTAAGCTGAAGCCCCTTCCACCGTCCCGTGTCAAGCTTAAATGTAGATTTGAGGCATGTGGGTATTTTGGCGAGAAACGTTTAAGGAGCATCAGCGAATCAAGCATTCTGGGCTGCCCTGCAAGTTCAGGAACAGTGGTTTTGGCCAAGGAGGTCGTTTTGAAGCATGGATCAAACAGCGGGCAGATCAGAACAGTGTGGGGGAGAAAACAAAGAAGTGATGTGGTGTTCGTTGTAATTTCGGCAGCTTACATTTATTTCCACACAGTATGTTATGCTCACTGTTGATCAATAATTTTAAATGATATTAATAAGGGAAAAATGAATTTTACCAGCAGACTGGTCAAATTAGACTAAAACATTTGATTTTCCCTTCCATCTTCTTTTAAATCCAATGCCTGTTTGTCCAGAATTAACCACAAAAGTTGCATACCTTCATCAGTGGATTTGTAGATGTCAAAGAAACAAAACTCTTCACCTTTCCACATTAATTTGAGTTTTAAGTACCAAACTATTTCTCCTACTTCATTTTATTCACTTACCTAAATATGCCTATGATCTATGTCAAGGGGACAAAGATATAACAAAAACACAGCCTAGTGCAACCTTTACTCATTCCTTTTACTCTTAACTTCCTTGGAAACATGATATTTATTTGACATTTACTATCTAACTGACTTAAGGTTATTTATTAGCCTCATGAACTTCAGATCCTAAACCACGTACCCTCATGGAAATGAGCACGGCAATGCATGTTGTGCCGGTTCAGCTGATGCCCCAAATCGTCCAATCTCTAGTTTTGTCTGTTGTTCGTTACTGTCTGTGCGTTTACGGCTCATGTAACCCTACTCAGATTCGCAAAATTCAAAAAATCATCAACTTCTGCGCCCGGGTTATCAGCGGACGTCGGAAACACGACCACATTTCCGATGTTGTTGAGAGGCTGAAGTGGCTGGGCGCCAACAGCCTCATTCACTATCACACACTGCCTCACTTCACAAAACCATTCGCACTGGCACTCCACCATACATAGCTAACACCATAGGCCCACCACGCAACACCATTCACAACCACGGGACACGCCGGTCAGCGGAGCTGTCCCTCCCGCGGATCCGGACTGAAGCCGGGCGGCGTAGGCTGGCATACCGGGGGCAGCTCTGCTGAGCGAGCTGGATATAGGAGAAGACGTGCCTTTCAAGGCAACTACGATGTATGCTGCTGGAGAGACAGATGAGAGAGCTGCAGTGATCGTATTTGTTTTATGTATGATTTTATGTGTGACTTTACTCTGTATGCATGATTTTTTCTGTCTTTTATCCCAAGTTTTTATCTTATCTTAAGTGTTGCCTTCATTTAACGACTGACGTGGAAACACGAAAAGCCACCCCATTGTTTTTAACTCGTGTGGATTGTTTCTTAATATACTGAACTGAACTGAACTGAGCATGAAAAACTTTGAGATAGCCAACAGCTTCAAAATTTAGGATTTTTCATGTAAACATGCATTTAAAGTCATGGAAAGCTAATATTACATGTTTGTATTCAACTACAAGTAGCCATGATCCTTAAAAACACTTTCGAATATCAAAAAAGTACCCCTCCAATCTTGTTTGTCTGGCCATCAGAGCAAAATCCATATATAAATTTTGGGGGTTCCTTCCAAATTACCCCCTCCCACCTCCAAAAACTGAAATCATGAAAATCTGCAGAAGCTGGCATAAGTAACCGCATGGTATGGGAACCAGGTCAGCTTTCTTCCATTGCAAACTATATTTTTTAAGTATTCTGGGCTGGACTATGTAACATAATAACAAAATATCACTTATTCTCATTCTAGTGCAGCATTTTTTGTCAATGGCGGCTGCAGAGGACTGAAAAAGGGGGCTGCTTTTCATGTTATTGTATATTTCCACCTGTGACCTAAATCATCTGAATTCAAGACTGAGTCTTATTCAAGACCCAGTCGAGCTGACTTTGACACACACTATTTGTATGCTGTACGTCCACAAATCTCAAATTACATCCAATAATAAATTTCCTTTACCAATGGTGACTCCAGAAAATGGGAATTGGTGGTTCGGTATTCAATTTGTTATAGGTTTCTGCCGATAACCTTAATTTCCTGAGCGTGTCTGATAATTGAAAACCCGAAGAACGGTCTCAGTTCTAGAGTTTTGAAAATTAATAGACTTGTGTCATTCCACTTAGATTTTCCATAGGCGGCTTCAGAGCACGAAAAATAAGGATATCACACATATAAGGATCAGAGCACAAAAATAAGGATAATGATATCCATTGGTGCCAAACTTGAAGTTTTTTACGCTAATTTTAGTATTTTCTATTAAGAATGTGGAAAAAGAGTAGGAACATTTTACCAATTGAATGGGTTTTAGACAATTTTAATAGTCCTATCCTAACCACCCGACAGATTTTGAGGTTTTTTCTAAAGTGCCCGACAGATTTGAGATTTTTTGCAGCTCTGATGTAATCTCGCTTTTTATATTACTGTCGGTGTCGCTTTGAAACTGCATATGGCATTGTATGTCGCGTGTTAATACTTTGATGTTTTGCATGTTTTGAAATGTCCATTGTAACTGCATAGGTGGAGGATTTTCAAGGATATAGCGGTGAGGGAGGCTTAAGCCCTAGCTCCCCGAAATCAGTTTCTGGATACGCCAATGTACCATAGGCGGATCCAGGATTGCCGATCGGGGGCACCATCCGGACCAGGGGGCGCCACTTATGACCGGCAAAACCTATCAGGTGGGCGCCAAATCCTGTCGGTGGGCGCTGACTCGTATCCTGGGGGGGGTGGGAAGCGACATCTCAGGGGGGCGCCATCGACCTTTCAGGGGGCGCCGAGGGTCGATCGGGGGGGCACGTGCCCCCTGGATCCGCCTATGCAATGTACAAGGTGAAGGGTGACATGATTAGCAGACTAATATAGGCAAAGCAAAGGGAGAAGCCTACCTAAAGATTAATCACCGCTACATCTTGCCAGAGGTGGATCCATAGTGTCTATTGCCTTTGGGTGGATACAGGACATACGCGGATCCAGGGGAAAGAGGGGCATGTGCCCCCCCGCTCGATTGACCCTCGGCGCCCTTGAAAAGTATGGCGCCCTTCTGGGTGCGAAAATAGGTGCCCACGCGCCCACTTGATATATTGAGCCGGTTAAGAGTGGCGCCGCCCTGGTCCAGACGGCGCCCCCGCCCCTCCCGATTGGCAATCCTGGATCTGCCTATGATCCAGGATTTGTGACTGGGTGAGCAGTGACGCACATATATGCCAGGAGGAGCGATTTGGGCCAAGTGATCAGCATTTACCCAGTGCAAATATCCTAGAGCTTCGACCGTATATAAAGGTACCCTGCCTCAACCTGTAAAGGAGGGTGCGGTAGTGTAATGGTTAGAGTGTTCACTTTTCTTCGCAGCCGACGACAATACAAACAAGCATGATCAAAGAAGAGCGAATATCGTTCTGGCTTCTGGTGCCTTCAGTGTACGCTCTTGTATTGGGGACCAATACCTCAGGGCCTGAGCCAATCCTCGACAGGTTCAGCAGCGCGCGAGCCGATTTCATACCACATCGATTCGTCCGCCTTTGGGTCCTCGAAGGCTCCATGGTGAACACCAACCAAGCTCCCTTCAACTGTCACTGTATTCTTCACCCTTCCCCGTATTTGCAGTCTAGTTTTCGTTCGTGTTTCAAATGCCTTATCCTTGCGACTATCCATTCTGGGGCGGAGAGAGAGAGAGAGAGAGAGAGAGAGAGAGAGAGAGAGAGAGAGAGAGAGAGAGAGAGAGAGAGACAGAGACAGAGACAGAGACAGAGACAGAGACAGAGACAGAGACAGAGACAGAGACAGAGACAGAGACAGAGACAGAGACAGAGACAGAGACAGAGACAGAGACAGAGACAGAGACAGAGACAGAGACAGAGACAGAGACAGAGACAGAGACAGAGACAGAGACAGAGACAGAGACAGAGACAGAGACAGAGAAGAGAGAGAGAGAGAGAGAGAGAGAGAGAGAGAGAGAGAGAGAGAGAGAAACTGTTAATAGGATACATTTGTTGTCCATAAGACCAAAAAACAAACAATAGTATTCTGGCACGAAGATATAATTTTTGTAGATTTCGGCCAGAAGTAAGACGTTAAAACCCGAGCATCAGGGGAACGTTCCCTCATGACCCCCTCCCCCCGTTCTTGCACACACAACGCGAGATATTTGCTGACTGGATCCAGGTTTCAGACACTTTTCGTCATCGCACACGATCAGATGCCGGCATCGGGTACCAGAGGACAAACCTCGGATAGCTGTGACGAGCAGGCAGACAATATCACAGCCACAAATAACGGTCCCGGGGTGAGATTAAGTGTTATGCGTATTTCTGGAATATTTAAGCGAGTTTAAGGTCCATGGGTCAGCCATGTTCGATCCCCTATGCACTAGTTTGTAAATCGTACTTCTGGTTAGGTCTGGATTAGTGTTTTTTAGAACACTTTTCATAACGCTGTGGGGTCCATACCAGTTTCTCTTTACACACTAACGTACAGTCCCCCCGCAATTGAAATTGCCATAACTAGGCTCGACCGGTTTAGGATGGATATCTTGCATCCTATGGTGCCTATAGGTTTAGAAACGGGTGCATCATGTGTATTTTTTCAAGAGCTTTCCAGTGGTCACCATTATTTACTAATCTGACATCTGGGTGAGAAAATATTACACAATTACTGATTTTGCTGCTTTCTGACGGGGTAGTCTTCGGCTGACTTGCCACCGCCTCTGATAATCCCTGACCCTCTCGCCCATACCTGGACCACGTGACCTCACAGATGAATGGGCGGTTGGCATTGTGCCAGCTCATTCATCCCTCTCATAAATCTTGTCGTGTCTGAGGGGCACTCGTATTGCAATTGCTCCCACTGTGTTGCTGTGTGCTGGACAACTGGCGTCACTGACCTGGGGCCCCGGTCAGTGGCAGAACCACGCAATGCAGTGGCAGAACCACGAGTTGCTTTTTGAGGGGGAGCAATATCCAATAAGATGGGCACAGATGGGGCAAACCATCGGAATATATTTTGCTGCGGGGAAGCACACGAATTTTCCCTCCTATATCCGCCCTTGTGCTTGGGTTGCGAAACATGTAAGCTGTCATTGGCTGCCGGGCTCCCCTCACCTGCATGTTTATTTAGACAGGATTCTGGTAAAACGGCTGATACAGTGATACAAATTTGTTTGGAGGTTTCATTAAAATAATATTTTCAGATACTCGTCAGAAGAGGGGACAGTTGGAGCCATAGGTGGATCCAAGGGTAAAGGAATGCAGGTCCCCCCTCATTGACCCTCGGCGTCCCTAAAATGATCACAGCATTCCTCTAAACGGTCGATGGCACTTCCTGAAATGTCACTTCCACCCCTCCCCCAGGATGCGAAAATCGGCACCCCGCCATAGGATTTGGCACCCACCTGAAAGCTTTTACCGGCCAAAAGTGGCACCCAATTTGTACGGATGACGTCCCACCCCCGGCAAGGTGACCCCCATCGGTGATCCTGGATCCCCCTATGGTGGGGGCAGGCCCCCAATTTTCATTAAACATCGCGATTTAAGAAACAATAGGAAAATCGGGCATTGTGTGGGCAGCATTTTCGAAGGTCTCAAGAAGCCTGAACCTGACGAGGTTTTGTTTTTAGATGGGAAATTTTCTTGTCAAGGGTGTCGGTTCACTGGCTCTATCACTGTTCCGTCGGTGGCGGCGATTATTTATTATGGGACAATTGCTTCCAACTAAATGAGCTTAATTCCGTCCACAGAGAATTTTTAAATTTCCAGCTTGAGAACCTTTGTAGAGCCTATTTCTCGGGAGCATAAAACTGTGCCCTCGCTTGACTAAAATCACGCAGTCGTCTCGTCTCAACGAACGGCAGCCATTGCTTTAACTGGGGAGGATGGAGTTTCCATGAACTGGCCTCTGGACTGACATCACACGGTGCAAGCTTGGCATAGCGTTTGCGATAGTCTCTAACAAAAATTGTTGGGGTTAGACGACGCTCCAGCTCTCAAAGTTATATGGCGTTACCAACTCTCACCCTGTAAGGAGAGATTTGGTGCATTTGATCACCATACCTATTCAGAGAATCTGCCTGGACATGAACCCAAGGAGTTGAACTTGGGGGAGTTGAGCCAGGGAATCAGCGCTAGGTTTCTTGCGGCCTTTTGGCAGCACCCTCACTTGTCGGAAGGATATGATCATATTTTATGCTGAAAATATTAGATAATTTGTAGCAGTATTACAAAGGTATAAAAGCCTATGTAGCAGCTTTAGCGGTGATAGTGATCGTTGTTGAGAGTATCATTAGCGGTAAAATTGGTCAGTGATGGATCTAGGCGGTAGTTTTGGTGGGACAAACAAAAATCGAAACGCAAGAAAAAACGTCGCGCAGTGAAAGCTTTTGCAACAATCTAACTAGCCGGCAGGTTGGGGAGGCGGGGAGTGGGGAGTAAATATAAGTCGAAAAGCAAAACAAACAGGCGTCACTGGGTGAAATATGTGGCTACAAAATGCTTGCTTTCGATATCCAAGGATCATTCATCCAAATACGATTTTAAATATCAAGAGGAGCAGGCTCCAATATTCACACTGAAGTTGACTGGTTCTGTTTGAAAATGATTTCTTCAGTTAAAGCACCAACACCTTGCTTATCAACTTTAAAGGAGCCGGGGAAAAGGTCGACAGCTTGGGGGAGGGGATAACATTATGGTTTTTCTCCGTTCGGGGAGAAAATACGTATTGTCCCCCTCCCCTTGGGTCCTCCATTAGAACTGGGTGCTGTTTGAGGGGTCTCGTTGCCACGTGCGACCACCGAGGGTAAAATGGCAGTGAATAGTGAATGTTTCTCTGCTGAAATCCACCAACTCGAGAGCTACTACTCTTCGAAATTTAGCACGACATTGGTTCCAGCTATTATTGATGTTAAAATTGTTCGATGTGTCGCTGAAATGAAAATATTTTAGGATAAATATTGTTTACATATTCTGGTTGGGCGAAACAAGAATATTACCCAGGGGACCTTGTAACCAAAGCCTACCTTTGGCGGCCGCAGGGAGGCATTCCGGTCATGGCCCCCCAAAGCGCTGGAGGGGGGCCAAACTATCTTTCCCCCCAAACGCCGGAGAAATTTTTGAAAAAGGTGTGTACACTAAGCCTGTAGAGCACAAAAATATTCGCTTCCCCCTCCCCTCCCCGGAGAGCGATCATGCACTTGGAGAGGTAGCTTATACTAGATCTGTCGAGCACTGAAAAAGGTGTTTACAATAGGTATGTAGAGCAAAACATCTTCGCTCCCACCCCCTTCCCCCCCACAGGAGGACAGGCAGACATGGGTTTGCCCCCCAAAACTCGGGTCTGCGTACGCCCCTGAAGCCTACGCTGCTCCCTTGACCTGAGAGGGTATATTACCAACAAGACTAAAATTGGACTGGAAACGAATGTTAAGCTGGTCTGATTCTGGTTTAGCCCGAGAGATTATTATCAGTATATTGTTTTGGGATTTCATTGAGTTTAAATCTTTAGCCTCGATACATTTTTGAGAACTCCCGTAGCCTAATATTGAGCCCCTTGGGCTAAAGGGTGTTTTAAGCTCGTGCAATCTTTCGAAAGCCTAGCTGGCTCAGAGGCCCCTAACTATCGTGCATCCTTAGCTGCCATCTCAACTTAACGTATCTGCATTGGTTTTGGTCGCCCGGAAAGAGGCACATAAGCATTTATCACTAACTTTAAGAATTGTTGGGGTTTAACGACGCACCAACTGCCAGGGTCATACGGCGTCCCAAACTCTCACCCTGTTGGAAGGGATTTTGGGGATCAGATCGACTTATTCAGAGGCTCCGCCGGGACTTGAACCCGGGACCGGTGGCTTAGAAGACAAGGGTGCTATCCACTAAGCCACCTCATCCCCTTATCACTAACTTTATACGATATTATACGTAATAAATAATTTTTGGGCTTATCGATGCACCAACTGCCAGTGTCATATGGTGTCGCCAACTTTTTTACTGTTGAAAAGATATCCCGGGAACCAGCTTGCTCCTTGTTCAGGGAAACCGCCGGGCCTTGAACCCGGGTCGGCTGGGTGGAATCCAGCTACGCTGACCACTCCAATACAGCGTCTCTAGCATTTAATTGGAATTGAAGACATCCCTCTATCTGAATACTGATTTGTGCAAATCAGCATATATTTCAATATAAGCTGATGACCATTGTTGGTTGGCAGCCCCTACCAATGGTCCCCAGCCTTTGGAATTTTTCCCTAACTGGCAAACAGTACCCCTCTAGCTCGAAATACCTGAAGGCCTCTCCCGTTTGGCAAGGGCTAATGTGACCTTTGAGGAAGGTCGTTATGAGCACATAACCAGGCAAGCAAGGGCAAGGTAGGAAACCGAAGAGCCTAATAAAGAAAACAAAAGCTCTTTTTCGATTCATGTAATGTTCCCTTTGTGCCCATCTCCCAGCAACATGAGAGTTGGCGACACTATATAGCCTCAACAGTCGGTGCGTGTAAACCCCCAAAGCTGCTTTGAACCCATTTTCTTCCTTTGTCCCTGGAAAAATGCGAAAACAAGCAAGACCTGAATGTGTGTATTTCGCTCTGGACACATGAGCAACAAGAAAACAGTGGAATAAAATTCAGGCAGAATATCTGCTCCTAATTTCGAAACATTTCAAATAAATATGAGGATTCAGTACTTGCAAGTCGATAGTTTTAGTCATTTTTAGTGTAGTGGCAGGTTTCGACTCATTACCTCATGCATTTATCTACCATTTTTTTGTGATTGAGACCCCATTAGCCAAACGGCACTTTTTCATGCTCCCTTCTTGTTCTTCATAAGGAGTTTTAGCGACCTAGCGTTCATGAATTGTAGCCAAATATGTTAATCATTTTCATTTTAACCATTTTCTGGTCCATAAGTCCTGATTACCATATAATAAAGAGATATTCATTTATTTATTTTGCAGCACAATGGTGACAATACTATCAGCATAATTCACAACAGGAACAGACACCCATGGAACAGGCATATATGTTAAACCTGATAAACAATTTGAATTCAAACTTACCCCACAACCCCTGGCCATTCCATTGATAAGCTAAGCGGGGAATATAAAGGAAAAAATATGCCCATTTACATTATTTTAATCACCTTGGTGCTCTTCCCGGGCTCCATCCTCATTTTTGGCGAGTTATTCGGAGCCGATTTAAATGAGAGACTAGTCGACTTACACCAATTTATGGTTATCAGCCTGACAACTTATAACTGTAAATTGATAACAGTTCAGGTCAGGTGAACGAGTTTTAACGTGATTTCCACGCCCATGTGGGTCATTGTTGTTTTTCTTAGATAAGAACGACAAAGCAAGGGAAAAACGCGACTCCTACAGCATGCCATGGTCGAGTTTCCTCCTCATTCAAAAGCTCTTCGAAATAAAAATTTCCCAGATATCGTCTAGTTATTTTGAGATCACGTCAGTAAAGACGCTACCAGGGATCACCGGAGGTCATAGTTTCGAGCTTGTTTGTGCTCATATCTTTAGAACAAGACGGCAAGGAGCTTCCAGCGCCATTTCTATTTTTCGTATCACCTTTGCCTCTTGAGTTAACAGGGGAAAGGGAGATGGACTGACGCCCCACGTCGTAGTGGGTGCGAAAAAGAGGCCAGGTGGTGTCTGGTTGACATACTTGGCTTTTCCCATTATTATCCCTTGCACCTGACTGGATTCAGCCAAATCAAAAATTTCTTGGCGTCGTCTTCACCCTCCACCGGAGGGAGGGGGTCTGAACACCCTCCCTCAGATTTTTCCGACTGTGCATAAAAATGCCGGCGCGAAGCGCCGCCGTAATTGGCACACCCTACCCGTAATTAATTCTTCAACATTTTCTAGAATTTTACGTTTGCACCATCTCAGGTCAGGTCAACAGTGCAGGTCAAGTTACCTCAACTCCAAAAAGTTTAAGATTTCATGAGTAGGAACGGTGTGAATCTGTCTTCTTAAAACTCATATCACATAATAGCCCCATCAATTAGCGCAAAACATATTCCGGGATTTTACATATCGATGACCTAGGATCAAATACAGATCATGACCTCTCCATTGGAAATGCATGGGAAAACAAAAATTGAGGGAAATGGTTTTATTTATGTTGATATGTAGTTGAATACCTTCACATTCTCCAAATCGTAGTAGCTTAAGCCCCTCTCCAGGCTCATGGTGCAAGTTTGGACCTGTGATCTCTGAGAGGTTATCTTGGATTGCTTAAACCGCGCCCCAGTGGGCCTACGAGCCATCTTTGCCCTGGTGGGAGGGGGGTGTTTGAACACCCCCTCGAACTCGGCCTCTACGTGGGATAGCGAAAAAAGCGAACGCTGTTGGATAGTTCATACAAATTCATGAGGAAATTATATTTGTCACTTTTTGGCTCAGGTCAATTTGGAGGTCATGACAGGTCAAAGGAAGTGGGATTTTGAGTAGAGTTTTTGGTATCTGGCGTCTGGAGAGTTGAGTGAGACACCATTCGCTTCCTCTCGTCACGGAAAATCGAATGATGAATCAAATCGGAAAATCAAACGAGCCATACTAGGTCAAAACTTAAAAATGACCAGACCTCAGCTCAGGGTCACTTTTTAACCTAGCATAGTCAATATGCAATCAATCGACTCGCAATAGCAGTCTGAACGCAATGACATCAAAATAAAAGCTGGATCATTTCATGCAGTTATTGACATAAGTCTGAAAACTGCTTAAATAGCCCCAGATGATCTCTCAGAGGTCACAGGTCAAAAATTGCAACAGGAGCCTGGAAAGGGTCCCAGGATACTACGATTTAGGGAATATTGAGGTTTTCTCAGCTGTTGAGTACACAAATACAGCCCAATTTCTGTTTTCCCATGTATTTACAATAGCGAGGTCATGGTCCGTAGTTGACCTTAGGTCATCGATATGAAAAATCCCGGAATATATGTTGTAGCACTCGGTGGGCCCATTATATGGAATAAGTTTTAATTCGATAAATTCACCCATTTCTTACTTACGCCGCTTAAACATTTTTGGAGGTAAGGTCACCTGCACTGGTGACCTGAACTGAGATGACCCAACCTTAAAATTTGGGGAAAAGTTGCGGAATCAATCAAGGATAAAGTGTGCTAAGTACCGCGGCGCCTCGCGCCGCCGTTTTTTCGTGCCGCCGGAAAACACCCGAGGGGATGTTTAAGCACCTTCCACCGGGGCGAGGGTTAAACAGGTTGACTTGGGTCAATAATTTCGCAGGAAATGATGAAAAAGTTTTTTATTTTGATACCATTACGTTTGGATTGTTATTGCAAGTTGATTGATATGCATATTGATTATGCTAGATCAGATAAAGACCTTGACCCAGCTTTAGGTCACGTTACTTTTATGATTTCATGTAGTATAGTCATATTATACATGGTTCAATTTTCCGTAAAAAGAGGAAGCCAATGGCGCCATACAGTTTATACTAACTGAATTCAGTCAGACGATAGGCCCCATAAACTCCTCTACACCCTATCACATTTTTTTACCTGTCATGACCTAAATATTGACCTGAGACAAAAAGTGAGTAATGTAGTTTCGCGATATATTCTTATGAACCATCTACCAGTGTTCGCGTTTCCCTCTATCCTGCATAGGAGCCGGGTTCGAGGGGAAGTGTTCTCCCCTACAGCAAAAGATGGCTCGGACACCCACCGGGGCGGGTGTTAAATAACAAAATTCGGCCACAGGGTGCCGTTTTAAACCCCATGAACTCTAATCCCCCAGAAAAAAATATTTCAGCAGTGATCCTGTGAGCCTTATGAGGCTGGAAACATTGTTTGAAGCCATAACTCAGACATACCCAGTCTTGGACTCTCGTGCCCAGGCGCCTCGGTCACTGGACGGACCGCCTGGGGCTAGACACCTGCGAGACAGTACTGATCACCTCGGTTCAAAACACTGTGCCCCCTGCCTGCCACACACTATTTACTACGTGTGGCCTTGCACCTGTCGTTGTAAACACGTAGTAATCACGTGACCCAGGTATGCGTGCCAGTCGAGCGAAGGGTCGGGGATTATCAGGGGCGGTGGCAAGTCAGCCGAAGACTACCCCGTCAAAATGCAGCAAAATCAGTAATTGTGTAATATTTTCTCACGCAGATGTCAGATTAGGAAATAATGGTGACCACTGGAAAGCTCTTGCAAAAATACATAATAAGAACCCGTTTATAAAGCTATAGACGCCATAGGTTGCGAGATATTCATCCTAAACCGGTCGAGCCTAGTCATGGCAATTTCAATTGCGGAGGACTGTACTTCGAAAACATCAAATCAATAGGATAAAGTAATCATACAATATACTAGTGTAAAAGGTTCGAAACGTATCAATCCTGTACGTGAAGAATTGCGTTAAAATTATGAACAGCTACCCGTTGAGAGCGCCCGTTAACCCTCGCCCCACGGGAAGCATCGATGGCCCCCCAAAGGTTTTTCCGGGATAGCAGAAAAACGACGAGGCGCAGCACCGCAGTTGAGGGCTCTACCTCTCACTGCATCATTTTACCATCATCCCTGAAATTTTTTACCCCGGGTCACCCAAGGTCAGGTCACCAGACGAGGTCAACCAAGGTCACCTCACTTCACTTTAGAGCTCTGTAAGAGCTACATTTCAAAGTCGATCGATTTGAAACTTCCTACACTTCATAACCCCTCCAGGGTCTACAAGGTGTATATCCGGGATTTTTCGATTTCGTGCCCTGAGGTCAGGTCACGAGGCGACCTCTCCCATTGGAAAAGCATAGGGAAAAGTTGTTTCATGATATAAAAGCCACAAAAATGATTGCAAATACCCAGACTGCTCAGAACAACGTTTTTGGACACCCTTTCACGGATCCCAGGGGTCATATTTGCCCTTTGGCTTTTCCAAGGTCATCCAAGGTTACCAGAGGTCAAAAACAGTATTTTGGCAATAACTTTTGACCTAATTAAACTAGAGCAGGTGAAACAAACACCATCGTGTTTGTCTTGTCACTAGCTTTCATTTGATATACGGCAAGGTCACTTTCTGACCTTTCGTGACCTCAGGTCATATTAGGTCACGAGGTGACCTCTGGAGGTCAAACCACTGGCGGGAGGTCTTTACGTTCCACATAGCGGAAAAAGTACTGGCAATTTGCTATCAAATGTACTTTACCAGGCCTCAATAGCTCTACTGACATAAGAGTTATGCCCAGTTTGCTCAATCATTGCATATTTGAGTGAAAATAGCCGATCTTAACCTAATTTGACCTCTGGAGGTCAAACCATTGACCTGAGCACTAAAACATGCGAAGTAATCTCTTACTGAATTCACGCAAGCTTTCTATTGCACTTTGCAGATTTGCGTTAACGCCCATATTTTCGGAGTTAGAGGGGGGCCATCGATGGCCCCCGGTGGGGCGAAGGTGGCGCCGAACCCCCGGTGGGGCGCGGGTTAATAGGAAATGTCCGTAGTAGATGTTTCGGGAGAGAATAAAAAATACCACTGCCGGCAGGGAGCGGGGAAAATCTCCCTCGACAAAAATGCAACGGAACTAAAAACTAGGGCGCCCTTTGTATCTCCTGGTTAACATCTAAGAACTATCAACTTTTAAAGTTGTTTCAAGGAAATCTACTGCGTGTCCTTCACGATCGTCGGCTCTCGGGTTTGTTCGTAAGGAGGTAAATCCTCACACTCTCCGCGTAGTCAGCGGACACAGATAACGTTGGGCGAGGTGGCAGCGTTAGTCGGTCGGACGACCCCGGGGGAATCGTCGAACTAGTCGAAAACAGACGCCAAGTATCCCGAACTCCAAATATGAGCACTCGGAACGAAGTGCGTGCCAAATCATGGATTATTAGAGTTTTTGCTTTACATTTTTGGCATTTTTGACCATCTCCGATTTGCTCACCGCATTAATCCAAAATACTGATACTGCTCGTAAAAAGAAAAAAGGCAGAATACAAAAATGTAACCACGGTTTCTTTTAGTGTAATCTAAAAACATGTCAAATACCAATGTTATAACGTCAACATTACCCTCACTGGAAGAAAGTATGACTTAACGGCGCCATTCGTAAGAAATAAGCAAACACACGCCAACAATTGGCCTACTGTAACCGTCATAATCACCATGGTCATATAACCACCCTTCTGACCAGGGCACCTGCCGCATCTCTCAGAGAAGAGTTTTACCAGAGCATTACGACTGGTCACCAAATATCTGTCTCGGACAGCGTTAATTTTCTCTCGGTATATGGAACCTATCACAATTCATGCCAGTGAGTGGACCTTGCAGTGCCAATGGGGTGTCGCGACCGTTACTGTCCTGGTCGCCAAAAGACAAGGACACAACAATCATCCAAGGCACTCTTACTTTCACAACAACAAGCCAGCGGCGCACTGTCCCGCAGAGTAAGAATAAACTTGTATTCATAAAGCATTAATGAAACATGGGCGGGTGCAGCCGAAGCTGCCGGCGGACACCGCCCCAGGCCATATACGATCTATTATCTCAGCAGTGTGAACGCCAGCTCACCACTCGTCCCGCACTGCAAGGCACTTAGCAGTCTTATCATGACGACCGCGGTCACTGACCGCGTCCGATGGGGCGACCGTGACTAGTGGCGCCGCCACCGGCGCCCTGCCGCACGGCCGTCTCGGGCCGGCTCCTACTACACACACGGCATCACTATCACCAGCACCGTCTTCGGCACCCTGTGGAGCGGCCGCCGCCTGCTCAGCAGCCGATGGCAGCGCCAGACACTCAGTAGAATCCGTCGCCGAACTTGTCGCCGGCTGAAGGGTCGTCTCCGTCCGAGAGGTCGTCCTCGTCGTCGCACAGCACCTGCTCCAGCACTGCGAGGACGGACACGTCAGCTCAGTAATGATACAGCACTGTTAAAGCAATGCTAAGGGACGTCAGCTCAAGGGTACGCAGCTCAGTACTGCCACAGGAATACGTCGCTCAGACTGCCACAGGAGCAGTACAGCAGCTCAGTACTGCCACATGGGATACGTCAGCTCAGTACTGCCACAGGGGATACATCAGCTCAGTACTGACAGGGGATACGTCAGCTCAGTACTGCCACATGGGATACGTCAGTACTGCCACAGGGGATACGTCAGCTCAGTACTGCCACAGGGATACATCAGCTCAGTACTGCCACAGGGATACATCAGCTCAGTACTGCCACAGGGGATACGTCATCTCAGTACTGCCACATGGGATACGTCAGCTCAGTACTGCCACATGGGATACGTCAGCTCAGTACTGCCACAGGGATACGTCAGCTCAGTACTGCCACAGGGGATACGTCAGCTCAGTACTGCCACAGGGGATAGCATCAGCTCAGTACTGCCACAGGGGATACGTCAGCTCAGTACTGCCACAGGGGATACGTCAGCTCAGTACTGCCACAGGGGTACGTCAGCTCAGTACTGCCACAGGGGTACGTCAGCTCAGTACTGCCACAGGGTACGTCAGCTCAGTACTGCCACAGGGGTACGTCAGCTCAGTACTGCCACAGGGGATACGTCAGCTCAGTACTGCCACAGGGGATACGTCAGCTCAGTACTGCCACAGGGGGTACGTCAGCTCAGTACTGCCACAGGGTACGTCAGCTCAGTACTGCCACAGGGGGTACGTCAGCTCAGTACTGCCACAGGATACGTCAGCTCAGTACTGCCACAGGGGATACGTCAGCTCAGTACTGCCACAGGGGATACGTCAGCTCAGTACTGCCACAGGTACGTCAGCTCAGTACTGCCACAGGGGATACGTCAGCTCAGTACTGCCACAGGGGATACGTCAGCTCAGTACTGCCACAGGGGTACGTCAGCTCAGTACTGCCACAGGATACGTCAGCTCAGTACTGCCACAGGGGTACGTCAGCTCAGTACTGCCACAGGATACGTCAGCTCAGTACTGCCACAGGGGATACGTCAGCTCAGTACTGCCACAGGGGATACATCAGCTCAGTACTGCCACAGGATACGTCAGCTCAGTACTGCTACAGGGTACGTCAGCTCATACTGCCACAGTAGTCAGCTCAGTACTGCCAAGGATACGTCAGCTCAGTACTGCCACAGGGATACGTCAGCTCAGTACTGCCACATAGGATACGTCAGCTCAGTACTGCCACAAGGGATACGTCAGCTCAGTACTGCCACAGGATACGTCAGCTCAGTACTGCCACAGCCCCGGGGATACGTCAGCTCAGTACTGCCACAGGATACGTCAGCTCAGTACTGCCACAGGGGATACGTCAGCTCAGTACTGCCACAGGGATACGTCAGCTCAGTACTGCCACATGGGATACGTCAGCTCAGTACTGCCACAGGATACGTCAGCTCAGTACTGCCGATACGTCAGCTCAGTACGCCAAGGGGATACGTCAGCTCAGTACTGCCACAGGGATACGTCAGCTCAGTACTGCCACAGGATACGTCAGCTCAGTACTGCCACAGGGGATACGTCAGCTCAGTACTGCCACAGGGATACGTCAGCTCAGTACTGCCACAGGGGATACGTCAGCTCAGTACTGCCACAGGGGACGTCAGCTCAGTACTGCCACAGGGGATACGTCAGCTCAGTACTGCCACAGGGGATACGTCAGCTCAGTACTGCCACAGGGGGTACGTCAGCTCAGTACTGCCACAGGGGTACGTCAGCTCAGTACTGCCACAGGGGATACGTCAGCTCAGTACTGCCACAGGGGATACGTCAGCTCAGTACTGCCACAGGGGATACGTCAGCTCAGTACTGCCACAGGGATACGTCAGCTCAGTACTGCCACAGGGGATACGTCAGCTCAGTACGCCACAGGGGATACGTCAGCTCAGTACTGCCACAGGGGATACGTCAGCTCAGTACTGCCACAGGGATACGTCAGCTCAGTACTGCCACAGGGGATACGTCAGCTCAGTACTGCCACAGGGGATACGTCAGCTCAGTACTGCCACAGGGGATACGTCAGCTCAGTACTGCCACAGGATACGTCAGCTCAGTACTGCCACAGGGGTACGTCAGCTCAGTACTGCCACAGGGGATACGTCAGCTCAGTACTGCCACAGGGGATACGCAGCTCAGTACTGCCACAGGGATACGTCAGCTCAGTACTGCCACAGGGGATACGTCAGCTCAGTACTGCCACAGGGGTACGTCAGCTCAGTACTGCCACAGGGGATACGTCAGCTCAGTACTGCCACAGGGGATACATCAGCTCAGTACTGCCACAGGGGATACGTCAGCTCAGTACTGCCACAGGGGGATACGTCAGCTCAGTACTGCTACAGGGGATACGTCAGCTCAGTACTGCCACAGGGAATACGTCAGCTCAGTACTGCCACAGGGGATACGTCAGCTCAGTACTGCCACAGGGGGTACGTCAGCTCAGTACTGCAGCAGCAGAAAACACGTCAGCTGGCAGCCGGAAATACTGAACTGAGCGCCTTCAACACTGCCCACTTTGAACTCGATTCCATTTAAACACGCCCAACACTCCCAAAACGCGTCTGCAAAAGCGCTATATTGGTATCCCGAAATCGGCGCTGGTTACGAAGTCAATGTAAAAGCTGAGAGCACAGAGGGAGAAAAACAACGAGCCTACCTTGGACGGCCTGCTCAACCTTGCGCAGGTTTTTGAGGATGCCGGCCAGGTCTCGGGAGGAGGCCTTGGAGGCGCTGGGCGTGTCTGTGCTGAGGGTGGTCAGCACGTCGTCCAGCAGGGTGTGTCGCACGTCCTCCTCCTCGAACTGGCACCTGGCGACCGCCACCGCACCGCTCACTACGCATCCACAGCATTCGCAGTCTCAACACAACCAGCAGGGGCGCCAACAGTTTAGGCCGTCGTGAAATGGATCGGCCAGTTTGGACATGTCACTACGACAAAAAACATTCACAGGACTTCTCCAAAACACTATGTACTTGAATGGTTGAACACTTAACATATTGTTCGCACCTGAAAAAAATAACGGAAACAATAAACACGACATATCTGTTGCTGTTGCTAAAAAAGCCAAGCACACACGCGATGGCCTACACAGCACTCAGCTCTATAGAATGAGAGGGGAAGGATCCGAGGGCAGGTGTGGCCTGTCGAGATCATGCTGGGCGAACGCCAGCTAACGTTCAACATAGTTGACTCTCGGACCACGCAGCGAATCGTTACCGACTAGTTGAAACAGGTCCGAATTTTTTTTAACCGGGTCCCCCACATAAATAACCCCCGGTAAGCAGCAGCACACGTGTTTTCCCTGCGAGCTCTCAGCAGACGAGTGCATTGGAGCAGGTGTGTTCTGCCCGGCACGTACTTGAGCTTGGAGACCAGAGACTCGGAGTCGCCGCGGATCTTGGTTGAGAGCGTGTGTATGGTGGATATGACCAGGTTGTCCAGAGCCTGCAGCAGAGTGACGGCGGCAGCTGGTCATCTCCAGCGGCTCTCACAATCGCACCGCCCGCTACCACACGCCGTCCAACGCCATACAACTGGGCCTTATATCATATATATGTCGGCTCACACGAGCACCGACAAATTCTACAGCAGTGCAAACCCGGTGCAAACACGATCTCGAGTTTCAATGATCACAGGAACACACAGGAGCGGTTGTTGGTTGGTTAAATGTCGAAGCGGGTTAAGTGTCACACCGAACAACACGGGTTAGCCGAGGTCCAGCGATTAGTGAGCCGGTGAGGAGAGGGCGCCACTGACCGAGGCGATGGCGCGACAGCTAGCGCCACCAGTGGCCGAACCCCGACACTGGGGGCAGTGCCAGGCGGGCACCGACGACACCTACAGCAGTGTTAGACGGGACATCAACCCCGGTACAAACCCGGCCTCCGACGAGGTGCCAGCGCACAACGGCGAACAGCCCCGCCCCAGCGGCCACTATAGACCGGTGCACGGTGGATGAACGTGTTCCAGCTTCGATAAAACGTAATCAATTGTGGGAGCAAATAAGCCTCAATTATACTGAAAGGTGGCAAAATTCTGCTATTGATCAATAAATTCGAATAAACAACCGAATGTAATGGCACCACAACCTAGAGCTCGATACACCATCATCACGCGACGAGCGAGTAATCTCTACACTAACAATTAATTCCCAACATCAATAAGTAACGCCACTGAACTATTCATGCACTTTACCGCCAGACCAGAGATGAACGGTGTGCAAGCAAACCATGCAAACCGTGCAAGAACGAGTAGCTCGCCAGTAATGAGGTCATAGAGCAGAAGCAAGAACCGCCACCACACTCAATCCTGGCGGCCGGGTACCGTACCTCCAGCTTCACCTTGTTTCTAAGCGACGAGGAGGCCTGGCCGCGGAACAGGGGCGAGGATCGCCGAGAGCCATCCAGAGACACCTAGTGAAAGTCGGTGCAAACAGAGGTTGTCAGAGGTGCCGCCGCGCCACATACGCAGGCCCCAGCGCCGAGGGCCGGAGGTGCAGAACCAACACCGCAAGCAACTCTACAGTCTACCTACTGGTTGTGTTCAAGTCCTTAGACAGATTTTCAAGCTGGTCATAACTATGTTTGGTCCCTTACGGCCCATTCACACTTGGCAGAATCTGCCCATCGAATCTGCCAACATGCTTTTGTTTTTACTGACAGTACCCTCGCGTATTTTTGTAACTTGGGCCGGCAGACAGATGGGCAGATTCTGTCAGGTATGCATGCGCCATTATACCGCCCCAGGTGCAGTGATTACAGCTGCAGCCAATCCTCACAGCACTGGACGCTGAGAAATATGCCGCCAGCAGGCTCTTTTTGCACTCACAATTTTTCGATCACAAACGAGGCGCCTGGCCGTCAGCCAGCAATCGCCCTTTTAGACCAGAGGTACTGAATACATAATACCAGAATCGACATTTCACGACACGAAGGTGGAGCTTATCCAGACAAGAATCGGATATCTGTTAAATGTTTCTCCAAATTTGACTATCGATGCGCGGTTTCCGCACGTTTCTTCAATAGACAGCGGTTGCTTCAACGTAAACAAGAACGCATTAGATCATGGCCCCTGAGGCACCATCGGTACTTTTCAGCCACCGCTCTCCTGGGAGGTGCTCTCCGTCGTGCGCTTCGTACATCCGGCATCAGACTCAGGCACGCAGATATGTACGAGTGGCAAGAACAGAGGGAAGAGAAGCGCCTCCCCTTTACTTCACAAAACGGATCGTTCCCCAAAAAAGTTGTGGCCACCGACCAAGTTTTTAGCACTTTGTCTCAACACGGACCCGCGCAAATGATTCGCAATCTAGAGCAGTGTTCCAGATTGGGAATCACTCTTGTCGCGTCTGGTTGCGCAGAGTGGTCACCAGTTTGGAGTGAACATCCACTTACATTTCTCACTCAACTAAATACCATCTTAGGAAGCCACGATTTTAACAAACTTGTTTTTCTGAAGCGGTACTCTCACAGCCTACTTGCTTGCCACTAAAACACCTACATAGTTTTAGACCCGTATAATTATGATCAGCAGCGCGAAAGAAATATATGGTGGCATTTCAAATTAAAAGACGAGCCAAAACTTTCTCTTGAATGTCTTAAAAACAAACAACATCCGAATAAAATGAATGATTTTTTTCTTCTCATTCTGCCACGTATTTGAGTAAAAACCGTGATGTTAAATAAATCTCAAAAATAAACTGTAGAACACATTATTTTTGTAAGTGGCTTGGCATGAAGTATTCGCTCAATAATACAAAGGCCTGGCGTAAGACGAAAGCATTAGAGCAGAAGTCGCTAGGAAATAGTTTATTCGGCGATATGGGTACTTAACAGAAGCCAGAGACAGCTTTTCGTCTAATACCCGTGAGAAAGCTATGCATCGCGACGGTATTTCCTTACGAGACATATATGACACATCACATTTTTAGGAAAAGTAAGCTGAAGCGTTAGCCCAGGAGGATTGTACAACTAAACATAACCATACGCGGTGGTTAAAGAACGATACAATTATTGCCGGTGAGAAATCAGTGCTTAGCATCTGGCATCTCTTACCTGACAGAGATAGACTTACCCGCAGCTACGGAAATGCCATGGATTCCAAAAATGGGAGAGCCAATTCCTCCCACTATTCCAAATATGGGGGTCTAATCGCTACAATTGTATCACACTTTCGTGTTGGTAACCTAGGGCCTAGTCAATTCCGTGTGTCCATGCTAAAGCAGCTCCAAATAATACCAAATCATATCAGATTAAACGTTGCAAAGGGTGCTCGAGGAGAAACCCGAAGTAAGACGTGTTCAGGTCATCGAATACATCCAGATACTGCAAATATGTGCTGGCCTGACCGAGGCATTCTCAAGCTCAACTTGGGGGAAACTTGCGAAACATCGGGTAACAGGAATGAAACGTACAGTGACATTGTGCGACACCATTTCGATTCTTCCTTGAGATTTCCGGTCACATCGAAAAGCTTTGTTTTAACAAAAATGATTCCCCCATCGCTGGGTGGGGGGGGGCATTCTTGCCCCGCTAATGTCAACATCAAGTATTCTTTTAGATAATAAGAAGTAGCAGTGAAACCATGGAGAGATTCAACATGAAAAGACGCATATATGTCGTAAGGGCTGTGGAACACAACATTCGTATCAGGCAGTTTAAAATCAGACTTCGGTAGCATGCAGTTGCACATACAGGAATGCACATATTGAACAAAACAGCTCCCCTGTGTTCTGTCTACAAAGTATTCGGACGGAAAGGACAGTGGTGATGAGCGTGGGTGGAATGGCCCGGGCACACGCTCCCGTGGTCTCCGGACAGATCACCGTAACGTTTTTCCCGTACCCGATTTCCGACCACCGGGGGAGGAGAGGGGGAGGGGGCTTTGGACCAGAGGAGTGCCACTTCCTGGCGGCTGTCTATCGCGGGGTACCACATTACACCGCAGGGCCACCGCGACCCGCGTGCTGAGGAGAGGCGATTAGACAGCAGCGACTCAGGAGGCAGGGCGTTTCCACGGGATACCAAGACTGTGGGGGAGCAGCAATGCTCGATCGTGGAGCCGTGGACATCATTGTTGTTTTCACACAACCGATCCAGCACTGATCCAAACCACTATCCTGGATCCACCTACAGTCAGATCCAGCCACAACCGGGAGCCTCAAGTCAATGAACGTTTGAAGTGGGCAAGTATGCATGTTCAAGCTGAAAGCCTACTTTCAAGGTTTGAGGAGGAAGACCTAATGTCCTTTCCAGGTTTACTACATAACATGAGTCGTGACGAGGTCTTTAGGTACGTATCGAAAATGATTTAGAATCCGTAGTGCATGTCGGAGCGGATGCAGGGGAAACGTTCAGGACGACAAAACGGAAAAAATCGTGGAAGCTCAATTCTGAGAAGAAAAGCTACCACTTGGTGACCCAAGGTTGAGAAGAGGCTGTCCTCGCCTGTTAAGTTGGGGAAGGGGGAGGGGATCCCATCGGTCTCCTTACCCGTATACGGAGAAAGGGCCTCCGTAAGGCCTCCGTGCGGTGAGAGGACAACACTGTCTGCTTCACTTCTCCTTCACCATCGACTCATCCTTATCATATACTCGGAACCTATTCCTCTTTTTTGCCACATCGAACAATCGGAAGCGTAGTTTCAAAAGTACCTTTTTTTGTAAATTGAGCCCCGTAAAACACCATGTGGCAACTGGCCCACGACAACGCACGTTACAAAAATTTGTATTTATGACAATCTACGATATAAGAACCTGTATACAAAAATATGCGATACCAAACAAATGTGATATAATTTCCCGACCAAAAATATGCGTTCCAAAAAAGGGATTACAATACGAATACGAAAAATATTGACGATACCAAACAAAGCGTTGCAAAAAGCTATCTTGGAATCATTCACGTTCGTGTCTGTGGGCCCTGACGGATTCAAACCTCTAAATTCCGGACATCTTCCGCTGGCTTTAGCTGTCATTGTTTCTCGGAGTTCGTACGCGTTTGCTTCGCCCACAAGCCACGGATGGGAAAATAACGCAAAGCTTGCAGCAGCTGCTGGCTATGTTGGCTGCAGCGAGTATGGAATTAATAAGAGCGTTTTAAACCAGTCAGTTTCGCAGGCATTTACAATATCTCAGCTAATAACTGGGGAGGCCCGGTGCCGTTCCACACCTATGAGACTACTCATGCACAATTAAAAGATTGGGCCCGACTGGCGGTGTTGGGGGCGCCACAGTGACCGGTAAGGCTACTTATTACATAGATACTTAAGTCAGGCCGGTCTACAGTCACAGCACTACCGCCGAGCAGGCCGCTGATTGGTTACTCCAGTCACAGCACTGCCACCGAGCAGCTGCTGATTGGCTACTCCAGTCACAGCACTGCCGCCGAGCAGGCCGCTGATTGGCTACTCCAGTCACAGCACTGCCACCGAGCAGGCTGCTGATTGGCTACTCCAGTCACAGCACAACCGCCGAGCAGGCCGCTGATTGGTTACTCCAGTCACAGCACTGCCGCCGAGCAGGCCGCTGATTGGTTACTCCAGTCACAGCACTGCCGCCGAGCAGGCTGCTGATTGGTTGTCTACAGTGTCACGAGCGTAACTGCTCGTCTTTCCCCACCGATCGGAATATCTTAGCATTTAGCAGACCACCGGAGCAGCCTGGAGACCAGCCGTGCTTAGGCTGCCACCCGCTGTCGGCGGCAGTGAACGGGGATCCAACGGCGGGCGTTTCCCGCGCCGGCATTTCTCCATGTAGACAGGATTTGTACGGACCACTGGACATGGGACGGACATGCACAACGGCGGCCGGACAGAGACGCAGTCAGAGGTCGGTGGTGTTCACTCTTACCACAGAGACCAGCACTGCCGGCATACACTGGAACACACAGCAGCGCACCCATCCGGCTGTGGAAATGTCCTGACCTTGCGCGTGGAGGCGGCCGCCGAGACGTCGTCGTGGAACACCTCCGAGAGGTCACTGTCGTCTCCGGGCGGAGCCGGAGAGCGGTGGCGGGCGGCAGCAGCAGCGGCAGCGGCGGCGGCACTGGTGGTTGCCTCGTCCTCCGACTGGTGCAGACCGCGCCGACGCCGCAGCAGAGCCGCGCCCAGGCCGTCGGTACCGTGGAAGGAAGCCGAGCGCAGCGGCGCCGCCGTGCCACTGCACGACAGAGAGAGACGGCGTTACAGCGCAGCGGCGCCGCCGTACCACTGAACGACAGGGGACGTGGTGACGCGCGGCGCCGCCGTACCACTGAACGACAGGGGGACGTGGTGACACCTCCCAAAACACTGCAGCAGAAGGCCAACACTACAGCGCAGGACACGGGCGGAGCTGGTCGGAGGAATAGAGATGGTAATGAGGTGCAGAGTGGTTTAGCCCCAAACGTCACAAACTTCACACAACGTACTTTGCCGGCACTCATTACATCTCCACTCACATTGGCATGCAAGAACTATACATGGAGATCTGTGACAAGTTCGAGCTAAAGAACTGAACACATAGTTTCTGACTTGCACAGACAGATAGACACGTGGGATTGTGGGCGGCGGCTTCAAGCAGGCTGCGATCCCGGTTATACTGCGCGCTAATTCACAGACAACAAACCAATTTTTCCATCCCCGTTACTTATTAGCCTGCATCACTCCTTTACTATTACAAAATGAAGTCCTCCGCTCCCAAAATGCCGAATTATTTCAGCGCAAGATTGAATTCCAAATACCTTTTCAGGTACTGCACAGACTTAGAGCGCCCCTGATTCGAAAAATGTCCAAAATTATATAAATAAACTTAAATGCAAGTTAACAAAGTCACTGGCACAAACTAAACGATAACGGGATATAGCCAAGTTTCGATCAAACCTTACTTTACGTCCCATTTATAAGATCGCGTCTACGTTGTTTTTTGTTCGTTCTTTTCCCTGGAAAACGTCCTTTCCGGATATCGCAGCCTTTTCCTTGCGCAGTGCAGCTAGTAATAAACATTTCTACACGTCCACCTCTCTTGCTGCCAGACCGAAGTGAACAATCCTTCCAGGATAACGAAAATGCTACAGTTTAGATTGTTCTTTTTCACAGACTATCGCAGGGTTCGATGGCCGTGGCAAGGCCAGAAACTGTCTCCCTTGTATCGTTTTGGCCCCGTGGAAATACTCCCGAAGCACCCACGCCAATGCCGCCATAATCAGGCACGAGTTCCTGCGGGAAGTGGCCGTTATGACACCTAAAGAAAGATGTGAGCGAGCGGAGGCGGGCAACTCACCAGGCCGAGTCGCTCTGCGAACCTCCCACGCCCTGCTCCTGCTGCTTCCGCTTCGCCTCTTTAGCTGCCTTCAGCGGGTCGTAGTTTTTGCGGCGTTTCCAGTTGGCCATCTCCTGGTCGCGCGTGGCCTGAGCGGCGGCGGCGGCAGCGCGCGGGCCGCCGCCCAGGGCGCGGCCGCCCCGCCCCCGCCCGCCGCCGGCTTCCTGGTGGGCGCCGGCACGCGGGACGCCGGCGCCTGCGGAGACACGGGAGTCAGAGGTCGGCGCCGAGGAGCAGCCCAGCAGATAATGACCGCAAACACTGGCGTCTGTGGAACAAGGGGGACAGGCTCCTACTTCTCAGTATGCAAAGGAAGCGGTCGGTAATGGTGCGACTCACAACAGCTGTCTCACACAAACACAAATACAATTCCGTGAACACGGACGACTGGGAGAACAATCAGACGACACTTCGCATTTTCACTAGAGACTTATTGCACCTTGCAACACCTCCCGTGCCCTGATGAGGGTGGGCACGCTTTGCTGCCGCTGCGATTGTTCGACAGGCGGCGCCGCCGGTTCAGCACGTGCTCCGGGCCCGACAATAGCTCTGGGTCACGCTCGCCCGTGCACTCCTGCTACGACCGCAGGCAGCCCGGATCGAGTTCTGTGTATCGTGGCTGCCACAGCACGGCTGCGGCGCGACTGAAGGCTTATACCACCAGCAGCAGCAGCAGCAGGATAAGAAGCCTCGAAACAGTGCAATATTGGGTCCGAGTCGAATTCGTAGCAGCCGCCCAAGGGTGAACGGGCTTGAAATAACTGTACGCTGTGGGGTGCAAAAAGATTAGATGTGTAGGTTTGTGGGGAGTGCTGAAAGAACGCCGCAGCTGGTGCAAGGACCGTCTGACCTGACCCCATCCAACCTCCACGACATGCTAACACAGACGACACTGTGCAAGGTCGCACAAGCGGTGAGAACTGGTGCACAACCCAGCAGCCAGCGTGTGGCACAGTCAGCCGAGCCTGAGACTGGTGACTCATAACAGGGTGGGGGCACAACCGGCAGAGCCGCTGGGCCGACTTGGAGGAGCACACCTCCACCATAACTGCACACTGAGTCACCCAGCCTGCACTGAGGCAGCTGTGATCCCTTCGCGGAGATCTACGTCCCTACATTGCTATTTATACCCACTATCGTGAAGGGAAGAAGGAAATAAAAAGCTCCCTCCACAAAAACCCATAAGAATTAGGCATCACCCAATTAAGATACAATTGATTATGCACCGAGCTTCCGACTGACAACAAAAAATGCATCTGATAAGGCCACAGGACACAGGACATACCGCTGCGATCTCAGTTCAAGTCGGCAAGAGCCATACTCATTCTCTGGACAACGCGAAACAACCGCGGTGGGACAGGCGGCAACGGATAAGTGGGCCGCCACAGCCTGATGCTGTGAGTGGGGAGCTGAGCCATCAGTCTGAAACTGTGCGCAGGCAGATAAGCCGTCAATGTGAGACTGTAAGCAGGCAGGTGAGCCGTCAGTTTAAGACCGTGAGTAGGCAGGTGAGCCGTCAGTCTGAGACCGTGAGTAGGCAGGTAAGCCGTCAGTCTGAGACCGTGAGCAGGCAGGTGAGCTGCCAGTCTGAGACCGTTAGTAGGCAGGTGAGCCATCAGTCTGAACGTGAGCAGGCAGGCAAGCCGTCAGTCTGAGACTGCACGCAGGCAAGTGAGCCGTCAGTTTAAGACCACGAGCAGGTAGGTGAGCCAGCAGGGCCTGAGACCGTGAGCAGGCAGGTGAGCCGTCAGTTTAAGACCATGAGCAGGTAGGTGAGCCAGCAGGGCCTGAGACCGTGAGCCGTCAGTCTGTACCGTGTCGCACACTGGTCCGGGCGGGCGACACACCCTGCTGGGTGTGATTCACAGCGGGAAGGGACAGAAGTGCAGGCGCGGCAGCGGCGAGAGCTCCACGGCCGCCTTGTAGCCAGTGTGCGAGAAGACACCACTCTGAACCCAACTACAGCGGCAGACAGACACACGGCTTTACAAAGACGGGGACCTGACTAGAACAGCGGCACATTTCAGCGCACAGGTAATGACAAAGGCACACAAAAAGCGAGGCGGCGTGCAAACGGTACACGGCACGGTACTTACCGGACAGGAGGAGATACGAAGCCGACCCTGGAGGCACCGGCACAACATACGCCGCCTCAGCACTCCGTACCATGTCAAACACCCAGCACTTCAACTTGACGACACACAATAGGATTTACAAGTGCGGTCCCTCAACAATCAAAACACTTGGGGCGGTTCGGGACTGGAACCGCAGACTTGGACAGCGATCATACAACATATACTCCGACCAATCGCTGTCTTCTCCGCAGACACGTACACGCTGTCTGCTCCTTGGGCACGTACAGCCCACAAGGACAGGGGTTCAGCAGCAGCTGCTGCCTCACCTTGGCGTTGCCGTTGGCCATACGCAGGCTGAACCGTCCGCCATCGGAGCGCGCAAAGTTGGCGCCCTTTTTGGCGGAGGCGGAGGAGGCGGCGGGCGGCGGCGGCGGCCCGCCTGATTCCGAGTCGGAGAGCTTCCTGCTGCCGACGCTGCCGGCGCGGGCGGCTGGCGTCGGCGGCGACGGCCGCGCTCTGCCGGGACCGTCGTCCAGACCCAGCCGGGCGCGACGCAGACTGTCGACAGGCCGGAGGGCGTCACAGACTCAACCAGCAGGCGTAGGCCGCTCACCTTACCGATGAACTGATTATTTCGAAGCTGTAGATACACAATGATGACGAAGCGTAGCTCTCGGTATAGTAACCCTTCTGTTGTAAATTTTGCAGGTATCGTAGTATACACGGAACAAATAACCTAGCACTGCCAAATATTAAATTCCACAAGTGCCCATATGTTCACGCTCTCAACTCGCATTTGTAAACAAGGCGAAGGGCATGAACGAAGCGTCTTCAAACGTTAAGTAGGATATGCAGCTTCCTTCATAAAGAAGTGTCACATATGAGCCAGTAAATTCCTATCGCACGATCGTAATAAGGAAGGGATATGCAACTCTTGCAGTCTAAAAACACTATAAAACTATACGCCAGCAGCCGAAGACAGCTGTATTCGGAAGTTTCTTTCCAAGCGTCTACACAAGCACAAAGCAGCCGGCGCATCTTGAGTCCCGTGAAAGTGGGGGGGGTTTACAGTATCAGACAACTCGCCTTAAAACATACTCAAGCTCAGAAAACATGCTCACGACTGTGGCACCAAACAAGGATGGAGCTCCCACGTTACAGACTTGTCGAATACCGCGCCAGTATCAGCGATTCCGTCACCATTGCACTTTTATCCTCATCATACTTGGGGTTTTGCGGCGTGTCTACTGCATTGGTCATTTTTCATAAGAACAAATTATTTGCTTCACTCCTAGCATGTGCTTGAATTTGTCAGGCAATACTATTTTTTAAATACATTTTGTCCAAGTTGTTCCCAGTTCGGTTTTTGAAGTCGGAGCCTCACTAAAGTCATCAAGGGACTCGTCACGGAGACCCCGACCCCACCATCCGAACAAGCAACTCCCACAATGAAGAGTTAATTTAGAAGCCAAAGTTTAACGTCCCACAAAGCACAGGGACGGCCGCCCCACTAAGGTCACCCTCTCACCAGTCAGTTGCCAGCCAACCTACTTCGGGTAATATTGAGCGCCGGAGCGTCTCAGGGGAACCGATCCCAAGCCTGGACACGCACTGCCACTGCATGCTTCTGAGCAGCGGGCCGGAGCCCAACGCTCTGCCAACTGAGCTACCGGGGCGACAGCTTAAATAGCTATAATTTGGGCCTAGATCACATAAAACGCCTGTTTAACAGGCCATCCATTGGATTCTGGCATGCCGACTTCAAAGAAAGCATTCCCGCGAACACTAACAATAAAATGGCCCGGGAAATTCGCCAAGTGCGGTCAGGGCAGCTGTCATATCTCTGTCATACCTCCATAGGAGATAAGCAGTTTCTTTCTAGTATAATAGTAAATCCATAGCACGATAAATGGACATAGTAGACGTAACTAAAATTCCACCACAACGTATTTCATAGAAATTAAAGCTGTTCAATTTCAACGCTTTGTTTTACAAAGAACCAATCATATGGCCGCCTAATTTTGAAAGCCAGTCTTGGCGTAGGCCATATCGCAGGCAGTACATACAATGTCAGCTTTATTAATGGTGTCGCGGTTAGAAGGGATACCACTTATCAATCAAATCCATAAATACATCCCATTTTCAGCAAAAGCTCTTCCTCTCTAGTGGGACAAGTGCCGATTCCGAAGTTCCGGCCCTCTCGCCGTGTTTTGCCGCACCATCCGTTCCCACACGAGAGTCGGACACGGTCTCGGAAGGTGTGGGAGCCGGCGGCGCAGGTGTGAGTCCAAAACCAACAGCCCACACCTCAGCCAGACCAGCTGACTCCCCGCCAGACAGCCATCCATCACCTCAGCCCGTCCCTAACCACCCACCTCAGCGCCCGGTTGAACTTGAAGTCGACTCCGGCGGCGGCGGGTGCGGGGGGCGGGGGCGGGGGCGGCGGCGGCGGGCGGCCGGGCGGCTGGCGCCGGCGGCCGGTCCGAGGAGTCGCTGGAGACGGAGTCGGAGTCGTCGCCGGTGGCGGTGCTGGCGTCCAGTCGGGCCTGCAGCGCGCTGACCACGTCCTCGGTGGTGCGCAGGTACGACTCCGTGTCCAGGGAGGAGGCCAGCGCCGCCGGCCGCTCCTGCCGGGGCGCCGCCACCGTCATCAGCCGCCCGGCACACAGGGCATCCGACTACCCAGCACACGGTAACCAAATACCCAACACACGGCAGCAACAACTCAACACAGGATGGCAAACTAAACAACACACGGTAGTCAACTACCTAACACACTAAAACCAACTACCAAACACACCAAAACCAACCACCCAACACATGGTAGCCAATTACCCAACACAATACAACCAACCACCCAACACTCGGAAGCCAACTATCCAACACATGGCAGACAAATATCCAACACATGTCAGCCAAATACCCAACACATGGCAGACAAATGCCCAATACATGTCAGCCAAATACTAAACACAAGGCAGTAAAATACCCAACGCTCGGTAGCCAACTACCCAACACACAGCAGCAACAACTCAACACACAGTAGCAACAAGTCAGCACACGGTAGCAAACTACCCAACATACAGTAGCCAACTACCCAACACATGGTAGCCGACTACCCAGCACACGGCAGCCAACTACCCGGCACACAGTTATCAACTACACAACACACGGCAGCTAAATACCAAGCACTCGGTAGTCAACTACCCAACATACGGTAACCAACTACCCTACACACGGTACCCAACTACCCAAAACATGGTGACCAACAACCCAACACACGGTAGCCAACTACCCACCACACGGCAACCAACCACCCAACACACGGTGACCAACTATCCAACACATGACAACCAATTATCCAACACACGTTAAACAATGATCCCACTTGGGTGACCAACATGTCCACAACCCGTAACAAACCTCCCTCACAGTAACCAACCACCCACCTCTCCCCCTAGATAACAACTCCCAACTCCCCACGGTCACAAATCCCCACGGTAACCAACCACTCATATCTCTAAACGACAACCAACTAGCCCACCCCTCCCCTCAAAATAGTAACAACTACCCGAACCCACACTCGATAACCAGCCATCTCACTCCCACGCGTTTAACCATCAAACCCGCACCCACCCACAGCAAAGTAACCAACCATCTCACAAGTTACACCCGACGGGAACGGTACAGGTCTAGTGTTTAACACGTTTCTCTGGGGAATACGGCAGCATGTTGAGCGGGCGCCGCGTACCAGTTTCCATCCGGACTGAGCGCGGACGCAGTGTCAGCGGCGCTGAGCCGGTAGCCGGTGAGAGCCGGCGTCACCGTCCGCGGACAGACGGCCGTCATTGATCGGCAGGTGGGCGCGGCCGACCCGGACCCCGACCCCGCCCAGCCGGCCCACACCCATCTCACCATACTGCCGCCCCGCCGCGCATCAGCCAGAAGGGAATATATCAAATCACTGTCTGGCAACGCGCCAGACATCGACCCCAACTCTCAACACGGACCGGGCACGGGTGAAAACTCCGTCATTAGAAACTGGTGGGGCTGAGGCGGTGCCGGTGCGTCACGGTTCAGAGCCGCCCGTCCGCCCCTGTCCCGAGGCGTCACATCACACCTGCACGAGCACGGACACTCACCCTGGCGGCGGCGGCGGCGGCGGCCGGCGGAGTGGGCAGCTTGCGGCGGGGCCGGCCGCCGTCCGGACTGAGCGTGTGTCGCGACCAGGGACTGCAGCTGCCGGCGGCCGGGGGCTTCTCGGCGGCGCCTGTCCACAGCAGGGCGCACAGCGTCACCGTCAGTCACCCCGACAACAAACACTGCAGCACCAGTCACACCAACAACAAACACCACCACCAGTCACCCCGACAACAAACACTGCACCGCCAGTCACACCAGCAACAAACACTGTACCGCCAGTCACACCAGCAACAAACACTGCCGCACCAGTCACCCCAAAATAAACTGGTACCAGTCATCCCAAAATAAACTCTGCAGTACCAGTCACCAACAACAAACACTGCACCACCAGTCATCCCAACAACAAACACTGCAGTTCAGTCAACCCCAACAAGCACTGCACCACCAGCCATTCCAACAACAAACACTGCAGTACCAGTCACCACAAAAACAAACACTCAAAACCAGTCACCCCAACAACAAACACTGCACCACCAGTCACCCCGACAACAAACACTGCACCGCCAGTCACCCCGACAACAAACACTGCACCACCAGTCACCCCGACAACAAACACTGCAGAACCAGTCACACCAACAATAAACACTGCAACACAAGTCACCCAAACAATAACAATGCACTACCAGTCACCCCGACAACAAACACTGCAGCACCAGTCACACCAACAACAAACACTGCACCACCAGTCACCCAACAACAAACACTGCAGCACCAGTCATCCCAACAACAAACACTGCACCACCAGTCACCCCAAAAATAAACTCTGCAGTACCAGTCACCCCAAAAAACAAACACTTCAAAACCAGTCACCCCAACAACAAACACTGCAGCACCCGTCACCCTGACGACAAACACTTCACCACCAGTCATCCCAACAACAAACACTGCACCACCAGTCATCCCAAAAACAAACACTGCACCACCAGTCACCCCAAAAATAAACTCTGCAGTACCAGTCACCCCAAAAAACAAACACTTCAAAACCAGTCACCCCAACAACAAACACTGCACCACCAGTCACCCCGACAACAAACACTGCAGCACCAGTCACCCAAACAAAAGCACGACAGTCACCCCGACAACAAACACTGCACCACCAGTCACCCCAACAACAAACACTGCACCACGAGTCACCACAACAACAAACACTGCAGCACCAGTCACCCACCAAAAAACACACCAGTCACCACAACAAACACTGCACCGCACCCCGACACAAACACGCAGCACCCATCACCCCAACAACAAACACTGCACCACCAGTCACCCAGCAACAAACACTGCACCACCAGTCCCTTCAGCAACAAACACTGCACCACCATTCACCACAACAACACTGCAGCACCAATCACCAGCGACAAACACTGCAGCACCAGTCACCACAACAACAAACACTGCACCACCAGTCACCACAACAACAAACACTGCAGCACCAGTCACCCCACCGACAGTCTTCCACCCACTCCAACAACAGTCGTCCCAACACGTCACAGTCACCGCACCACTAGTCACGAAAAACACCGCACCAATCAAGCGCCGCACACAGCCGCAGAGCGGCACTAAGCAAACAGCGCCGATTGACTGATGGATTGATTATTTGGGCTGCAGGACGCGTCACCCCCCCTCTGCGGTCATACAGCGCCCGGCTCGCTTGTTCCCATCTGAAACCTGTGGTAAACGCTACTCGATGAGCAGTTCAGCCTGCCATAAATGACCCAGTTTGTTGAAGAAAAAACAACATCCAAAGAACCGTTCACACCCTGTGCTGGGCCCGGATCAAATACGGCCGCCACGTCGATGTATCTGAGATAGCACAACACGTACTCGATCATTTCCGGGCCGAGGCCGATCACTCTGGCGAGTGCGGGTTTCGGTCGGCGCTGCGCGAGCTATAAGGGGCTGCGTCTGGCGTAACTATTGGGCATGGACAGACCACACTGAGGCGCGCCCCGAGTCCCGCGGGGTACTTTGCATAAGTCTAAACGCTAGTTCACGAACCACGTGTCAACTTCACAGATTGAAAATTACCCGGAGGACACACAGAAGCATCAAAGCATCAGGGTCGTCTGCTGCGGGAGGAGAGGGTGCCTGCAGCCGGGCGCCGCCAGACCCCGGGGGGCCGATCTGACTGGAGTTTTAGGGCACTGCAGCCGGGCGCCGCCAGACCCCGGGGGGCCCATCTGACTGAAGTTTTAGGACACTGCAGCTGCGAGGCTATATGAGGGGCGACTGACCTGCGGCGGCCGAGTGCTGGGCCGTCTTCCGCAGGTTCTGCTGGTTGTGCTTGGTGACCTCGGCCGCCCACTGCTCTATCCAGTTGGAGCCGGCGCCGTAGGCGGACGGCTGTGGCAGAGGAAGGCGTCAGACTACGGCACACGGCAGAGCATGGGACCACGGTACACATCACACCGTCAGAGCACGGTACACATCACACCGTCAGACCACGGTAAACAGCAGAACATGGGAACACGGTAAACATCACACCGTCAGACCACGGTGAACAGCAGAGCATGGGACCACGGTACACATCACACCGTCAGAACACGGTACAGAGCACACCGTCAGACCACGACACACATCACACCGTCAGACCACGGTAAACAGCAGAACATGGGAACACGGTAAACATCACACCGTCAGACCACGGTGAACAGCAGAGCATGGGACCACGGTACACATCACACCGTCAGAACACGGTACAGAGCACACCGTCAGACCACGACACACATCACACCGTCAGACCACGGTAAACAGCAGAGCATGGGACCATGGTACACATCACACCGTCAGACCACGGAACACATCAGAACATGGGTCCACGGTACACATCACATTTACCAACAGAAAGACCACGGTACACAGCACACCGTCAGACCACGAGTAACAGCAGAGCATGGGAACACGGTAAACATCACACCGTCAGAACACGGTACACATCACACCGTCAGAACACGGTAAACATCACACCGTCAGAGCACGGTGAACAGTAGAGCATGGGACCACGATACACATCACACTGTCAGAGCACGGTACACATCACACCGTCAGAACACGGTAAACATCACACTGTCAGACCACAGCAGACAGCACACCGCCAGACCACGAAACACATCACACAGTCAAACCACGACACATATCACATCACCACACCGCCAGACCACGGCACACATCGCAGCATCACACCACGGTGCCAGGCGCGACACACGCCGCAGCGTCACAACACAGCACAACGTCCGACCAGCATTGAGCCGGGTGAGTCAGACTATCAGCTACCACTCGCATGTCATCAACAGCTGCACACATCCAGGCCGTGTTGGTGAGTTTCCCACTTTCGTCACCGGCGCCAACTAACGGGCACCTGGGAGTAACAGGTTGCGTGCTTCGGTTCACCTTCACCTGGGCTAACAACACAAAGACATACAACTACTGCAGAGTAATTTGGTCCAAAGTTGGATCAACTACTAGGTGACCTCGCATTTCGTTTGATTTCGAACCAAGTGGGTGACGTGCTGGAGCAGTCTGTACACGGTGCTGCGGCGGTGCGGATGGGTCTGCGTGCAGTGCCGGGGCGGGCGGGTACCTGGCCGGTGGGTGCGACGTCGCGGTCCGGGCTGGCCTCGTGGCTGCTGCTGTCTGCCCCGCTGTTGCGCCGCTCCCCCGACGCCGACGTGGTGTCGTACGTCTCTATACCGGCCAGGGCAGCGTCCCCTGCGGTAGCACAGACGGGACTGTCAGCAGGGAAACGGTGCAGCCCGGCTCAGCTCAGCACAGCCACCCTCCCCGGCTCAGCGGAGACCAGCCACCCTCCCCCGGCTCAGCGGAGACCAGCCACCCTCCTCGGCCCAGCGGAGACCAGCCACCCTCCCCGGCTCGGAACACCCCTCCAGCTCAGCAAGCCACCACCACAGCCCACTCAGCACACCACCCTCCCGGCTCAAGACCAGCCACCCTCCCCCTAGCGGAGACCAGCACCCTCCTCGGCCCAGCGAACCACCACCCTCCACAGCTCAGCACAGCCACCCACCACAGCCCAGCTCAGCACAGCCACCTCCCGGCCAGCGGAGACCAGCCACCCTCCCGGCTCAGCGAGACCAGCCACCCTCCACAGCTCAGCACAGCCACCACCAAGCCCAGCTCAGCACAGCCACCCTCCCGGCTCAGCGGAGACCAGCCACCCTCCCCGGCTCAGCGGAGACAGCCACCCTCCTCGGCCCAGCGGAGACCAGCCACCCTCCACAGCTCAGCACAGCCACCCACCACAGCCCAGCTCAGCACAGCCACCCTCCCCGGCTCAGCGGAGACAGCCACCCTCCCCGGCTCAGCGGAGACCAGCCACCCTCCTCGGCCCAGCGGAGACCAGCCACCCTCCCGGCCCAGCGGAGACCAGCCACCCTCCACAGCTCAGCACAGCCACCCACCACAGCCCAGCTCAGCACAGCCACCCTCCTCGGCCCAGCGGAGACCAGCCACCTCCCCGGCTCAGCGGAGACCAGCCACCCTCCACAGCTCAGCACAGCCACCCACCACAGCCCAGCTCAGCACAGCCACCCTCCCGGCCCAGCGGAGACCAGCCACCCTCCCCGGCTCAGCGGAGACCAGCCACCCTCCTCGGCCCAGCGGAGACCAGCCACCCTCCCCGGCCCAGCGGAGACCAGCCACCCTCCACAGCTCAGCACAGCCACCCACCACAGCCCAGCTCAGCACAGCCACCCTCCCCGGCTCAGCGGAGACCAGCCACCCTCCCCGGCTCAGCGGAGACCAGCCACCGTCCTCGGCCCAGCGGAGACCAGCCACCCTCCCCGGCCCAGCGGAGACCAGCCACCCTCCACAGCTCAGCACAGCCACCCACCACAGCCCAGCTCAGCACAGCCACCATCCCGGCCCAGCGGAGACCAGCCACTCCCCCGCCCAGCGGAGACCAGCCACCCTCCACAGCCCAGCCAGCCACCCACCACAGCCCAGCTCAGCACAGCCACCCTCCCGGCCCAGCGGAGACCACTCACCCTCCACAGCCCAACCAGATAGGCACACCTCCGTACCAGTCCCAGTCAGTGACGGATCGGATATCCGACCGGATCCCGGAACAATGGCGAACTGAATCGCATTAGCCGGAACTTTGGGGTGATTTCCGATTCAGATATGGCCAGCACTGCATAGCCTCCAGCTGCTGGTATACAATCAAACACCAATACTGCTGCATCGGACATGGGCCGACATTTCTGGACAATGGGCCGTGTTTTTCAGCTTCAGATTGGAATCCTATCGTTAGTCTTCTTTTTCAACCTTAATTGGTGCGGGTTGGCCGGGGAAAGTTGGCAGTGCCCCAGACCAGGTACGGGTTTCCTTTGCTGTGAGGCAATCCAGTGCCGGCTTCAGCTGTGTACCTTCCAGCGCAGGACGCGACAACGGCAGTGCCGGCCGCCGCGCTGGTGCCACAGCTCTCCAGCAGCGGCCACACTCTGCACACCAGCAGCAACACACGCCGCACACGGGCCGACCCCAGCCGACCCGGTCCGCTCACCTGCGGCGCCGTCTCCGTCTCGGGCTCGTTCTCGATGGTGTAGGTGCCCGCCTCGCTGACGTCATCAGCGGCGTCCTCAGCCGGCGCCGGCTGCCGCTGCGGCGGCGACGTCGGCGCCGGCATCGCGCCCATGGTGGCCGACTTTTTCAGGCCGCCGGCGGCGCTGGGGCCGCGCGTCACAGTGACACGGCGCGCGGCAGACAGGCGCGCGGCGGCAGTGGGCCGGCGCGGCGAGGGCGTGCGCGCGCCGGCCGGCGGCCGCGACGGCGCGCCGCTGCCAGCGCGGCCCGGCGCACGCTTCTCTGTGGACAGGCCGGAACGTCAACAGAACTCAGATATACCCACTTCTGCCGACTCAGCCGCGAGAGTAACTAGCATCACAATACCAACTGGCCAGGTGCAACACAATCAAACAATGCTGGGAAACAGGTGGGACGGTCGCTTTCCAGAAAGTGTACCGGCCCTTCGTTCACTTCCCCGGTGCATAGGCCGGGTATGCTCCTGGACACCGAGGGCCCGCCGCAGCGGCGCTCGCCCGCACTATCAGCTCGGACACACGTCACATACGCATAAACATCGCCAGAGCACAACCCGCAGTATCAGCCGCGCGTGTGGTAGCTGACCGGAACAGACGCACAAACGCTGCAGCTCTGTTCCCTACACTATACTAGTTTCAGTTCAATGAATTGCATCGTTTCGGGAACATCCCGATGCTGACACGAGCTTGGGAAGCCCGGCGCTTCACGGCAGTTTCCGGGCATTGTTCTACTACTCTAGCGCCCGTTGACGGTACGATTAATGCATCGCCAGACGTGATCGCCAACGCGCCAACCTTCACGTACTCCGCTCCAACCACCCACTAATCGGTGCCCATCGGTGTGCCCTACCAGCGTCCCACAATTTGTGGCCCCACGAAACAAGCGTCGTTTACATATGCAAGGCCACGAACCAGCCCGATATTGCTGCCAACAATCCAACCTCATGGACTAGTTTCCACTCGCTGCACAAACTAGCAGACTATAGAGCTGCTCCTGGCAACTAAGCTGCCGGGCAGCAACGTATTTAGAGTGGAATAATTCCTTCAAGTTGGCAAATTGACATCTCGAATTTTGCACACCCCGCGTGCTTTGCCAACGCTCTTCCGTCTTCCCACTCACACTCGTTCATTCAGCAGTTTCATTGACCCGTTTTTTATGCCAGTCCCGACGCCGTCAGGTTAATTGAGTGGCTCATAAAGAAAGTTGACTAATATTCGAAGAGAAACGTTACTGGCACCTTTGCACTCGCTCGTAAATAGCCTGCGCTACAGATGCCGCATACGATCTGCTCACTCGATAAACCTGTCATCTCTGTTTTGCACGCGTTGCCCCGTAAACTGCCTGTCCTCTCCAGGCAAGCGGTGCTATTTTCGGCGATAAGGTGCATCGGGGAAGCGTGGCGGCGAAGGCCGGGATTTCACAACCACAGTCGGACGATAATCAACTCTTTCTCCACCGCGGCGCCGGTCACGCCTCACACACACTCCAACGCTGTTCACAGAAACCGCAGGCCCGGCGTTACTGCACCGGGCAGTTACAAAGCCCGGCCAGCAGTCACCAGTCGATTACCAAACGGGACACGACACCGTCGGCCGCCTGGCTGTGCAGGCGGCTCGGCGGTATGATGAAGCCGGCAGTCGGCAGCGTCCAACCCTGAGGCGGTCGGTCAACATCCGCCGCAGCGTCTGTCGCCCAGCTCACGCACCAGTCTAAGGCAGCTTGGGCCGCACTCCTCATGCCGAATGCTTACGATGTTTCATACGCCCAGAGTAAGAAAGTATAGACCGCAGACCCACTCATTGACATGGATAGTAGAGCCGATGCAGACCCGGTGAAGAGCAAACGCGAGGTGTTCGGGATAAACTCCACGCTTTGACAAGAATTAAAGTTCAATGGATCTGAGAAAACGACCATAATAAAAACTCACATCTGACTCCCACAGATGCTTAGCTCGACATTGGAGTTCCAGGCAGCACTTTTGCTCATCGCGCCGCACACAAAAATTATATCGGATCGCACTATGATGAACGAGAGGCCCATGTGTTCAAACTGGCGAAGCCGACGAAGTTCTGCGACAGCCGGTTTTAGGGGTTCCTGGAGATGCGGCACGGCTCAGAGATTTGCTGCTACAGGTGCGGCAGTCCCGTGTTTCCCTTCTCTGCCTCGTTTCACTTCTGTATTGAGCACATTTATGTCGCTAACTGGCTAGAGTTGGAGAACCCTTTTAAACACTGCAGACCTTAATCTGCGACGACAACGGAACTACAGTGGAGAGAAACAAAACTGACTTTACAGATTCTGCAGCGTTGTACCGGGGAGCATAATTTTAAGTTCAGGACATATTGGGAGAACTATTTCATATTCGCACCCAAATCATTCCACACCTTAAATTCAAACTCATATGAAATCTAACCAATTCGAATTATAGCATCACTACCATCCGCGCCTTCCCTCGGTGCTCCTTCCCTTCCCTCCGTTGCATTGAGGCGGGCTAAGCCTGCCCTGGGGCTAGCTGGGTCACGTGACCAGCTAGCCTACCCCAGCCAGGTCAAGTCCGCGCAGGGTCGGCGCGTCCGTTGATTAAATATTCCAGTCATCTGGTGAACTAAATAGTCACAGAGGGAAGTACGCGAAACACAGGATTGACCGCCTCTGTAATTTGCAGCATTCCCGTGACATATTGTTCCGATAATTTCCCGTTTCCCAGTCAGACATTGGCAAGTTTCAAAATCATTATTTCTAGCTGTAAGCGACATATAGATTCCTACAATATTATCTACATGAAGATTCTGTTGAAAGATAGTGCCCGAATAGATAATCCCACTGAATTTGCTCGACTTTGCATCCGGGAATCGAGAAAACAACAGGCCAAACAACGTTATCGACTTCTGGTCGATTTATGGGTCTTGTTATCGTTCTCCCGGCACAGGCACCGCACCCAATGACCCTCATTGTTATCCCGCTGTCTTCGACCAGATGGAGCTGAAGTATGCCCTGCATGAAAATGGCAAAATGGCGAGAGGAAGGTAGTGATCTTACTCAGTGCCTGGCTGTTGGCACCGCTGACTGCTGGTGATTGTGAGATAATATAAACAGACGAAAGGTGTTCTCGCAGGGCTTCAGTCGGAAAATTATAGACCTGATTACCAAAATATAGAATCAAAGCGGTGAAGTCTATCTATCAAACCTAGCTCCATAAATATGGATCAAATCTTAAGGTGTGTAGACCCAGGCGTGTACGTGATAAGTGATGCCTGTCCTCTCTGCGGGTCGGCTCAGTTTCTAGAAAATCTCTACCCGTTCCAACAGCAGCTGCTGCCCACACACTGACGTTACCATGTGACGTCACAGACATCACCTGTGGGCCCGGCGCGGCAGTCCGTGCGAGCCGTGGAATGTAGAAATCGGCCGGCGCCCCGTCATCAGTGTCATAGGCTTGAGTCAGCTCCATCAAGGTGTCATTGATACATAACATTAAGATTACAGACAGGACTTGTTACATCGAGGTTACTGATCTACGAGGACAGTAAGGGGTCTTTCTTGAGCATAATAGGGCCCGTGATTAATAATAACTGTTGGGGTTTAACGACGCGCCAACCATCCACGGTTATACGGCGTCGCCAACTCTCACCCTGTGGTGAGGGATTTCGGGAATAAGATCGACTCATTCAGAGGAAGGCCCTTGATTAAAGGGAGATAAAACAATTATGACCTCGTCCCTATTCGCGCAGATTCCTGATCCATCCAACAATTTTTGCAAACTTTCTCCATTCGAACCAGATGTGACTGAAATAGAATGCACATAGTTTTTGGCATAGCAGTAAATCCATGGACGAAAACAACTGGGCGACGCTTGCCAGAGACCGCGGCATTGAAAGCCGCGGACGTAAACAAACTCGATTACCTTTGGAAATATTACAAGTTTCCCATGGAATGCGATGACTTCGATGACTGATAAGTTTATATAATACCATGCAGCAAAACTTCTAGGAAATTTTATACAAGCTTGAGGGTTGCAGTTAACGAAGTGCTATACTAACCACAGCGAGCGGCCCCATTTATTGCTTTGCTCTATCCACACTGGCAATTGATCGAACCAAGCAGTCGGCCGCCCAAAGGTCAGCTGCGGCCTGGGTACCAGCTCCGACACACAAACCCCGGCCTGGGTACCAGCTCCGACACACTGATCCTGGCCTGGGTATCAGATTGGACACACCAACCCTGGCCTTGGTACCAGATCCGACACACAAACCCCGACCTAGGTACCAGCTCCGACACAGTAAACCTGACCTAGTAACCAGCAGCGACACGTTAAGCCTGGCCTGGGAACCAGCTGTAGCAGCACTGACCTTTGCCGTCGGCGTCCTGGTCAGAGGAGAAGTAGCCCTCCGAGTGGTAGCCGTGCCCGGGAGGGCGGCGTCGCAGCATGGAGCGGGGGCGCGGCACCGCCGCACCCGTCACCGCCAGCTCACCGCTGTCTGACCGCGTCTGAACACAGACCAGCGCACAGTCAGCGGAGCACAGCACAGCGACAGCAGAAGTCCTCAGAACACAGCACAGAAACAGCAGAGCACAACAAAGTCAGCAGAACACAGCACAGAGGCGGCGAAACAGCACAGTGCAGTCATCAGGACACAAACAGACAGCACAGCAGTCAGCAGAACACAGCACAGAGGCAATAGGGCACAGCTCAGGCATCAGAGCAGATAACAAAGACAGCAGACCACAGCACAGAGGCGGCGGAACACACGCGCACACAGACCACGGATCATAGGCACACAAACAGCATAACACAGCACCAAGGTAGCGAAATAAACCTTTTTTCGAATACAAAACCGTCAGATTTTTTTGTGGCATTGCAGAAAAGGGCGTGTTCTGGCCTTGCTTTTTTATCAAAACGAAATTTACTAGCAAGGTAATGAGCCATTCCCAATAAACGATAAAACCACCACTGCTTGACATATTAGTTCCGCACGACCGCCATCAACTTCACGCACTTTGAAGGACGGTCGTGAGCACACCCTTCCGCCCGTGATTTTCCTCGAGTTCCAGACAGCGCTTGTCTAGCCACCCGCCGACCTCAGCCTGTCGGCTGCGCTCGGCTCTCAATTCTCCGACCGGATCACACACTTGGGTGACCATGGGAAGGCGGCGCCGCTGAAACGTTTACAAACACTGCGTGGCGAGGTGGCCCGCGCACAGCGCTGATTGGCTAGTTAACAGGCACACAGAGCCGGGCAGCCGCGGAGGCGAACGACCTTCAGCCACCCCTCCGACGGCCCAAAAACTGTCCATCTACCCTGGAGTCGGTGTACTATGCCAACGCCTCTGATTTCCAGACAGCTCTCATCTACCCTGGATCTGGCTGCTCCCCTTTACAGAATTGAGCTGGATTCTCCAGTGTGCGGGGCCGGGTCCACTCTTCCAGTGTGCGGGGTCGGGCCCACTCCTCCAGTGTGCGGGGTCGGGCCGGCTGCTCCAGTGTGCAGAAGGCTGCGTGGCGCTGACTCAGCGGCGTAAACAGTAGAGCCGTAGTTCTGTCACGTGTGCGCCACACCGTCGACAGAGAGGCCACAGGAGCCAGGGTACCACCGACACAGAGGCCAACGGAGCCAGGATACCACCGACACAGAGGCCACATGACCCAGGGTACCTCACTGCCGACACAGAGGCCACAGAAGCCAGGGTACCGCACCGCCGACACAGAAGTCACAGCAGCCAGGGTACCGCACCGCCGACACAGAGGTCACAGGAGGCAGGGTACCGCACCACCGACACAGAGGCCACAGCAGCCAGGGTACCGCACCGCCGACATAGAGGTCACAGCAGCCAGGGTACCGCACCGCCGACACAGAGGCCACAGAAGCCAGGGTACCGTACCACCGACACAGAGGCCACAGGAGCGAGGGTACCCCACCACCGACAGAGAGGTCACAGGAGCCAGGGTTGCGTGGGCGCCTCTTCCACAGAGGTGCATACCTGTTCGTCACAACTGCTTCTACTGGGAGGCCGCTCTCAGCCCGCAGGTTGTGCTACAGTCTGGTTTTATGCTGGCTGCTGAATCTTGCTTTAAGATCATCATTTTCCTCATATACATGAGCAGGCTCGGTACCCAGGCTCTTGGTACGCACTATTACGTCTAGACGACATCTGGCGCGGCTCAGACGAATGTGGCGACGCGGAACGAGCCATTGTGAGAAGCAATCCATTTAATTTGAATGAAAAATTCGCGATGGCTCTTCAATCTCATTTTCTCTCATTTCTAAAGGATACTTTATAGTCCGAGCATCACTTCCCACATGATAGGGTGGATGTCCCTGAAGCAAACTTTCGCGCACAAGTCAACATCGGACAAATTTTGACAGCTCTAGCGTTATCCCCGATTTACTGGAAAATGAAGAAGCCTCGCACATTCATAACAAGAACATATTCAACAATATGGTCAGAAAGTCGTATCGAGCTAGCGTTACATTTTTAATAACTTGGCATACAAGATCCAATTTTGAAAATGATCCTTTAAGGGGTCCTTTATGGTTATGGTAGGTGCCCTCTTGGTGCTGCGAAGAGGTCACTTTCGGTGCCACTCCCAGGCAAGATCCAGGCTACGGCCCTGTGTGACACTCCGACGCCCAAACAGGCCGGCCAGGACGGCCAACACTGGCACCGCATTGTCAACACTCGCGTTCCACCGAGCCCGACACCGATACTGATGCTGGCAGCGCCGCCCACTGAGACCGACACTGGCAGGGACGGACGCCGCGCGGTAGTCATGGCGTGAGACATCGCCGCGTGCGTGGCGGATGAGGGCCGCCGTCGCCGGCCTCCAGCGGCCGCCGTTTTTCTGGCGTACCAATTACCCCGGCCGCCCACACGACGCGAGACTCCGCCGCAGGCCTCTCACCGCAGAACCTCGCCGCCCTGAATCCGCGTTCAGCGCCCAGCAACACACACCCAACCTCTCCATCCAGTTCGAAAATTGACATATACCGACCCGGGAAGCCGCGAGCAAGGAACCCAGAGCAGCGGCGGTGTCAACAAACGGCATCGGCGCCGTGACGCTCGGCAGGCCGCAACGGCGGCGTCACAGCAGAGCGCAGAGGCAGCGTCACAGCAGAGCACAGCCGCGGCGTCACGGCGGAGCACAGCCTATCAGGCAGCCGCCGCTGTGTCGCAACCACACACACACACACACAGGCAGCCGGCTCGCGGTTGTTTCGACACCACTTACACCGCCGCAGCGTCGCTGGGTCCACATGGCGGGGAGACGGCCGCCTCCTCTCCCCACCGCCACGTCTCCGACAGCACTGCCGCCGCCGCAGCCGCGGCCGCCCGACGCGCAAAAACAGCCGCCGCCGCGCCGGCGCACAGCGGCACCCCCGCCACGGTTAGCTGGTCAAAAATCGCTTCCCTCATTTTCTTGATAATTCGCCACTCAAAATTCAGCCAACGGGATTTGGGGGTAGTGCACATTCAGGAGGTGACTCCGGTCATGGAATACAAAGCAGCCAAATTTTACTCACTGTTAGCCAGTTTTGGCCAAAATTATTATACAGTGCTGATTTTTCACGATTTTACCCGGAATGCTACTCTCCCCCTCCAAATATTTCGAGATCTGCCTCTGTTTGGAGAGGTAATGAGCCAATTCATTTAACACCCCGCTCTATACCGATTTCTAGCGACTAGGCCCAGGCTGCAGGGGAATGTGCCGTGGGATGACGAGGCTAATTAAGACGACCCCTCGAAGCACCCGCTAGTCTCATGAACTTTCTACCTATATGGGTAACGTCATGGGCGCCGAAGGCGGGGGGACGGGGGAAGCGTCCCTCCCTGTTGGCCAACCAGGGGGATGTCCCCCAAACAAATTTTGGTCCATCATCATTAATGCTGTCAGGTATCGAATATGCTCAAAATTCGCCTCCCCCAGTCAGCACCAGCCCGGGGTCCCTCCCTCCCCCCTGTACAAATTCCGTGGCGGCGCCCCTGGGTAACGTTTCCGCGGCAGTGGAGAATTGGAGGTGACGAAGAATAGCAATAAACTGAGCCGATATGAGGCGGTGAAATCTGCAATACCCAACGAAAGGAGCAATCGAAGACTTAGCTTCTTGTATTCCCTTTACAGACACCAGAGGTGCTTGGAAAATGCTTGCAAAAGGACTGGCAGCACCTGACTTAAAAAGAAAAGTCACGAAAGAAAAGTACACCCGGGCTCACACCAACAGGAGACTAAAGGGCCATGGGTCCACAAAGGGTCCACAAAGGGTCCAAAAGTGGCCATAATGGCTGACCGACGATGTATGTCAGCTAATTCGACTTGTCGTTAAAGGGCAGTGGTCACCTGAGGCCACGCCTCAGGTGTGAGGACTGCGACCCAGACAGCGGGGCGGCGCCGGCAGCAGAGGTCACTCAAGGTCACCTCTCACAGCGCCGGCGGCGACTCAGACGGCGGGGCGGCGCCGGCAGTCCCGCTGGTCCGGGGTCACGCCATCAGCGTCGGCCGGATGATGGGGTTAGGAGGGGAGGGGGGACTGGAGCAGGTGCACGCAACCGAACCGGCACCACCCCCCCCTTCCTCCCCCAACAGGCACGGTAACGGAAGAGGCGGCAGCTGGCAGGCTTACAGACAAACACCCATTTTACAACCGCCATCAGTTGTGACTTGCCAAACTTGGAAGAAAATCACATAGTTTGTTACTAGCAAGACTAAGTTATGTATGTTTTGAAACATGGTTACACATAAATAACTGAGAAGCAGGTCGACTTCTGTATGATGTGCAAATGACAGGTTCGAGGTACAATTCTGTAAAACGGATGTGTAAATAACGGAGGTGACGGTAGAACTACCTTTAGATATTAAGTGACGACGGCTGTGAAGCTGGTCCAAGCAACAGTGCAGAGGACGGAGACAGGGGTCTCCAGGGAAGGGCAGGTGGCAGCAAACCCCCATCGACTGCCGGCGCCGCCTGAAATGGTACCGGCGTCCCCCGAAAGGTCTAAGGCGTCCCTTGTATGTCACTTTCACTCACCTAAGATGCGAGTATCGGCACCCCCACTATAGGATTCGGCTCCCATATGATAGGATATGTCATCCTAGAGTGGGACCCTGACCACGTGTCCCCCCGGGTCGACAACCCTGGATCCATCTACGAGCGGTGCCCGGTGGTTCATCCGACGCCGTCAGTTCTCGGAGTCGGGGTATATAGAAAACCACTCGGCTGGCGACACGCCACGGAGCCAGGCGCCACAAAAGAGTTCCGGAACCACATCTGGTCGGTCGGGTCACGTGACTGGACATTTCTGTTCGCGGCTCCACAGACGGAAAGAGTTAGAGCACACGGGCCTGGTTTCCAAGTCCAGCGAATCCTTCGAGAATACAACCACGCCCCGGGCCAGGCAGCTGCCACCTCTTCCAGCAAGCCCAGCCGAGTGCCGTACCGCGTCTAACCATGGAGGCAGTACTAATCGGAGCCGCCACCGACCAGTGGAGACAGTCCCGGCCGGAGTCGACCAGCGGAGACGGTCCCGGCCGGAGCCGCCACCGACCAGCGGAGACAGTCCCGGCCGGAGTCACCACCGACCAGCGGAGACAGTGCCGGCCGGAGTCGACCAGTGGAGAAAGTCCCGTCCGGAGTCGACCAGTGGAGAAAGTCCCGTCCGGAGTCGACCAGCGGAGACAGTCCCGGCCGGAGTCACCACCGGCCAGTGGAGACAGTCCCGGCCGGAGTCGACCAGTGGAGAAAGTCCCGTCCGGAGTCGACCAGTGGAGAAAGTCCCGGCCGGAGTCACCACCGGCCAGTGGAGACGGTCCCGACCGGAGTCGACCAGTGGAGAAAGTCCCGTCCGGAGTCGACCAGTGGAGAAAGTCCCGGCCGGAGTCGACCAGTGGAGACAGTCCCGGCCGGAGTCGACCAGTGGAGACAGTCCCGGCCGGAGTCACCACCGACCAGCGGAGACAGTGCCGGCCGGAGGTCCCGGCCGGAGTCACCAGCGCTCCTGCGTGCCGCCGCCCGCTGTTTATCGCTCCGGAAGGCGGCGCACGTATCCGGGTCGCACCATGTTGGGAAGGACCCGGCGCCGTCCACTCCTCGGCGAGGCCACTGCCCTGCGGCGCCGACCCCCGAGCTTCCTGGTGCGCGCCATGACTGTGGCGCGCTCCTCGGTCCACTGACGTCATTAACTCACAGCAGTGAAGTTCCGGTGTTTCTAACACACCACGAGTCTGGAACCGCGGTGCATACAGCCGCAATTACTGAAAACTGCGAATCGGCCGTAATGACAGAATAACAGCGATCGCGAAAAACTCCGATATTAGCTAAGACCGATAAAACGACCTGCTAAGATGAGTAACAACGGTGGCAGGTCTGATTTAAGAGGGAGGTGGACTTTGAACCTATTTGTTTCAGTCAACACCATAAAGGTTAGTGATAAAATTACACACCTAAGGACGGCAGTCCACACAACGGTGAACTCCTCCCCCTCCGGTTACGCAGCGCATGCCAAACAGACTTGCTGAGTCGCGACCTGAGTCCTAGTTGACTCCAATTCACACCCTCTCTGAATTCTGGTCATGTCAGGGCAGGCTCACCAGCTAAGCTGGTTGAGAGCAGTGCCAGTCACTAGGTCCGGAGTCAGAACGGAGTCAACTCAACATCTACCAGAGTCACGTTACTGGTAACTTTGGAAGACATTTGACTACGATATGTGACACCAGCTAGGAATTGAGGAAAGCCTGTCCATAATGCACCAATGCTTGATATCTAGTATTAAGTGAATTAGCAAAGCTGTAAAGGTCAGCTTCCAACTCGTCACAACTCTGGTTAATCTGTAACAGGTGAAAGTACGAATGAGCAAAATAGTCTGATACATCTAGGTTCATCCTCCCGATGAACTATCCGGAAAAATTTACCAGCCCACAATTAAGCGGCGAGGGTGTCATGAAGGCAGCAATTTCCCTCGAGACGGTGTCGGGGCTCAGTGTGTGGTGGGACCTGAGGGTGCTCCAGCTACCACGGCCATGTCGCGCCGGGAATCGCCTGACTTTCTTAGGACTTCAAATCATGACAATAGATTTCCGCGGCACCGACGCGGCCAGAATGGACAAAAAAACAACGAGAAAAGAGATGATCAGAGGCCTTGTTATGACCTCATGCGTATGTAAGACTTTGGCGCATAAAAACAACTTGCGTGGGCTACTTGGTTATTCCGATCTCCCGCGCGGAGGCCCGCCCGGCGCAGGACAAGCGCAGCCGAGCGACCACAATCTGGTGTGCGAAACCAGAATGTCGATTTGATTCCACGTAGGTATTGCTTGCTTACAAACGCCAGATATCAGAAGAGCAAACTGGCGCGCGCGCCCATTCTTACATCCCAGAGCACCATGCAAGCGACGGCACCGACAGACCACACACAGTAATACCACTGCCACGGGCAGCCAGTGAGTGACCACGCCAGCGGTAATAGTGGCAGTCAGACGGCACAGTCAGACCACACACAGTAATACCACTGCCACTGGCGTCCAGTGAGTGACCAGGCCAGCGGTAATAGTGGCAGTCAGACGGCACCGACAGACCACACACAGTAATACCACTGCCACGGGTAACTGATTACCAGGCTAGCGGTAATAGTGGCAGTCAGACGGCACAGACAGACCACACACAGTAATACCACTGCCACGGGTAACTGATTACCAGGCCAGCGGTAATAGTGGCAGTCAGACGGCACAGACAGACCACACACAGTAATACCACTGCCACGGGCAGCCAGTGACCAGGCCCCGTCAGTGCCCCACCACCCCTACCCGCCGATCAGGCCGGCACCCACCTCGTCGTCCTTGTGTGCGCCGCTGAGGGAGCGCCGGTAGCGGGGCGCCCACCGGCTGATGCTGTCCTTCACGTGCAGCTTGCGACCGGCGCCGACCGCCGGCGGGCCCAGGTCGACTGTGAACGCCACCGGCGAGTCGTCGGCGTCGCCGGCGGCGGCGCGGTCCGGAGAGGCGGCCCGGGGCGTGGTGCCCCGGGCGGTGCGGTCCACCGAGGAGCGGCGTGACGGCGAGTCTGCCGGGGGGTCAGGCGGCGTCACGCACAGCGGCCCATACACGCACACGTCACGGCTGGTTCACCTCCGTCACACCACTCTCCAGAGATATACTGATTAAACTGTCGCCAGCTCCCACCACTTTTCAAAAACAGATCAGTCACATCAGTCTTTCATAGTGAAAACGAGTTAATCATTCAGATCAGTCACATCAGTCTTTCATAGTGAAAACGAGTTAATCATTTAGACTTGAAGGCGGATAATCCTTTGCGGTATAGGGTGCGGCGAAAAATATCGCCGAAATGCTTAGCAAACAGCTTTAATAATTCAGAGTACACGGGTCGGTTGCGCCAGGCATGGGAACATGCTACCACCGCTTCCCAGTCAATTTCCCCGAGTTTCGATCGACAAATAACCTGGCGGGGTGCTGAGCTGGCGCATCGCCACCGCATTAATTACCCACTACACGGCTGATTTGGCCGAGGCTGGGATAAGGCTAATACAACACAGCTGCGTTAGCCGAGGCTGGGACAAGTATAATACAACACAGTTGTGTTAGCCGAGGCTGGGACCGGCCTGAGGCAACCCGGGGCTGGGACCGGCCTGAGACGACCCGAGGCTGGGACCGGCCTGAGAAAACCCGAGACTGGGACCGGCCTGAGACAACCCGGGGCTGGGACCGGGTTGTCTCAGGCTTGGGGCAACCCGGCAGGGTTAGTCGAGGCTGGGACGGCCTGAGACAACCCGGCAGTGTTAGCCGAGGCTGGGACCGGTCGGATACCGCAGGGCAGGTTTGGAGGCACGCTGCGCAGCCCGGGAGAGGGCGCCTGTCTAGGCTTGCCCGGTAAAACGCAAGCATAATCTAGCGCAGATGGTCTTTTTTATTTCTCTGGGTTTTTGTTTAACTTTCTCCTAAGAAGCGCCGTAGAGCGGGGAGTGGGTTGAATCTCAGAACTGACGCCTACCTCTTATGCAACGTCATGTTCCCTCCTTTAAAAGACGCTCTACTAAATGCATTTATGTATAGTACATTTACATTATATACTGTATATCCTACATATTGTATATACAATCATTATAAGTACTTGACCAAGTTACCAAACAGCAACACAAAAAAGCGCATCACACAACCGCCACAGCCGCAGCAGAGCAGGCAAAGGGAGCAGCTAGGATGCGATAGCGCAGCCACCTCCGGTCCCGAGAGGGGGGGCAGGTGGGACCTGTACGGCGCAAAGGCGCGGGATTTCGCCGCGAATCGGCTGTCATCCAAACCGGAATCGCCGGATCTTCCTCCGGCGATTGGGGCGACTGTAACGATGCGCCCTCCATATGAATATCCATATTCAACGGCCGGAATCATCAGCATCATCATAGCGCAGCGATTCAACCAGCGCAGCGGTTCAACAGCCGCCCCTGGGCCATTTTGCACATTACTCGGCCAGGTAACTAACCGTGGTATAACTACTGAGTGCAATTGACCTCGTAAATAAGCTCTCATGTATTCGGCAATTGGAGGCCCGCTTCACACCAGAGGGTATTATATTCAATGCATTATTCATGCGGGTGATCTAGGTTCCGACCACCTATCGCACAAAAAGGAGGGCAGACCTCACCAAGACGGCAGTCCCAGGCCCGCCCGGATACACCTGATACCGAAACACTCGGGGGAAACATGGAGCTTGCACCAGTGCACTGGGGAGAATACCCAGCGGATGGCTGAAACGGACGAAATGAAATGGACTGAGCTGCACCATGAAGTGGACGACACGGTAAACCTCCCGTCCACTTCAGCACAGCAGCGGCAGGCCCAGGAACTATCAACACCTTTTAGCACCATGGTACTTGAAGTTTGGTTGAACCAGGTTGGAGTTTGGTCTCATATGCTGCCACTTCCGGGCTTATCATTTACCCCGGGTACATGGGCCGCCTCAGAACGGTACCCCCTGCGGGAACGGCCCAACGCGACTGATGCATGCGGGTGTCTTGTACCGTTCTGCCACTAGCTCCTGGTCTCCTTCCAAAAAAGGATCATGAAGGTAGTCCATAACATTGACAATTTGTTTATTTAAAATACAATATTCAATCGAATAAAAGTGATTTGACTATACATTATTTCTTGAATTGACAGCTGTAACTTCGGAAACCCGTTGCCCACCGAGACGAAATAAATAAAGATCCGGTGCTTATGATATGAGATCTTCCGACATACTTCTCGTTGAGAATCACGTTGAAAAGAAACGCAATTTTTGCAACATTTAACATTCAAAATACTTTTTAGATTTGGTTTTCGTGAGTTTTATAAATCACATTTTTTCACGGCCAAGCATTTTCGGATCTTTTATATATTGTTTTCATAAAGCAAGCTTTTGATGATGCGCAACATTTTGAAGAAAACATGTTTTTGTTTCACGTCTCGCAACACAAACAAATGACGTGTTCTTGTTGTCTGCACTAATATAAACTTTCTTTGATCAACTGTATGTGGGAATTTTTGGAGCTGCTCATACCAACGAATTAATACAAAAACAAAAATAAAGCTGATAAGCTGTAATCTGCATCGTACAAAGGGAGGTCTGAAAATGAAGCCATCACATATCTATGGCTTATGTGCAAATAAAAATTGCCCAGGTTCACTTAAAAGACGAATCAGAATATCGTCAAATTTTGCTGCAAGCCCACACCAACGCGATAAAACATAGGGACGCTTCACGCAAAACTCAAACAAGTTCATTTCTCACAAAAAAATGTTTCGCGTTAGCGGGTGCTATCACGAGCGCTAGAATCGGTTGGTCGGCGCAGGTTCCGGATGCGTTACCACGGGCCTAGCATGTAGGAATCGGTTACCACGGTCCACGGTGCAGTGGGAATCGGTTACCATGTAGGCGACGGAACTTGTTTAGATGGCGAACTGGCACCAACCTGTGTACTGTACGCGGCGCTCGCATAAACTACTGCCGGGGTGGCGCGACGCTTCTCAGACAAAGGGATTCTAACAAAGCCGCCAAGGTTGGAAATCAGCAGTAACGGACGCATTCAAATACATGAAATGTTTATACTCGATACTTTTTTAAAACATTTCGGATATTTCTGGGGGCATTTCAAAAATAGCCATTACATTTGAAGTCCCTAAAGAAAAAGAGTACCAAAGCACGTTTTCACAGCATTTCACTACTTGACTGCCCCAAACATCCGCACCTCCGGCGTTTCTAGCCAGCCGCTTTGCTCTCGCAGGCTTCGGTCCCCATTATGCAGCAGGCGATTGGTTTTCTGAAATGACTGCATGAGCCGTTTCTATCAGGCATCCTGGAAATGTCGATCCGTTAATTCCGTCACTTCAAACTAACGACACATCAACTTGGCAACTACTTTGATGTTCATAAAATCTGTTGCTCTTTTTGTAATATGACTCCTCTTTTTTGCCTCTGTTGAGCGTTGTTTCTACACTATCCGGGCCGCGCCTAGCACCTGCACTACACCACCGACCAGCGCCTGGTCCGGTCAGCCACGCTCACAATGGAGCTGTCTCGTGACACTTCCACAGCTGCACGCCCGCAACACGGCCATGTGTGTGTCACTGGGTGGTTTCAGACTGCCAGTGCAGCGGAGCTACCCGGACCCGGGTCTTCTTCCGAATTCGGCGCGGCAACACCGCCTTCCACCTTCCGTTTCGCCGAAGCCGGGCGTGCAGAGGTGACCCGATGATCTCACCGTACAGCACAGCACACCGATGGTGAGCGGGGAGGGCGGCATCGGGGCTGAGCCGGTTCAGCCGGCCAGAGGCACTCCTGGAGCCGCCGACCCCCGCACCGCATCAATACATGGTACCGCCGCGCCCGCACCGCATCCACACTGACACCGCCGCACTCGCACCGCATCCACACATGGCACCGCCGCACCCGCACCGCATCCACACATGGCACCGCCGCGCCCGCACCGCATCCACATGACACCGCCGCACTCGCACCGCATCCACACATGGCACCGCAGCACCCGCACCGCATCCACACATGGCACCGCAGCACCCGCACCGCATCCACACATGGTACCGCCGCGCCCGCACCGCATCCACACATGACACCGCCGCGCCCGCACCGCATCCACACATGACACCGCCGCACTCGCACCGCATCCACACTGGCACCGCCGCACCCGCACCGCATCCACACATGGCACCGCAGCACCCGCACCGCATCCACACATGGCACCGCAGCACCCGCACCGCATCCACACATGACACCGCCGCACTCGCACCGCATCCACACATGGCACCGCCGCACCCGCACCGCATCCACACATGGCACCGCAGCACCCGCACCGCATGCACACACGGCACCGCCGCGCCCGCACCGCATCCACACATGGCACCGCAGCACCCGCACCGCATCCACACATGGCATCGCCGCACTCGCACCGCATCAACACATGGCACCGCAGCACCCGCACCGCATCCACACATGGCATCGCCGCACCCGCACTGCATCCACACACGGCACCGCAGCACCCGCACCGCATCCACACATGGCATCGCCGCACTCGCACCGCATCAACACATGGCACCGCAGCACCCGCACCGCATGCACACATGGCACCGCAGCACCCGCACTGCATCCACACACGGCACCGCAGCACCCGCACCGCATCCACACATGGCACCGCCGCACCCGCACCGCATGCACACATGGCACCGCAGCACCCGCACTGCATCCACACACGGCACCGCAGCACCCGCACCGCATCCACACATGGCATCGCCGCACTCGCACCGCATCAACACATGGCACCGCAGCACCCGCACCGCATCCACACATGGCATCGCCGCACCCGCACTGCATCCACACACGGCACCGCAGCACCCGCACCGCATCCACACATGGCATCGCCGCACTCGCACCGCATCAACACATGGCACCGCAGCACCCGCACCGCATGCACACATGGCACCGCAGCACCCGCACTGCATCCACACACGGCACCGCAGCACCCGCACCGCATCCACACATGGCACCGCAGCACCCGCACCGCATCCACACATGGCATCGCCGCACTCGCACCGCATCAACACATGGCACCGCAGCACCCGCACCGCATCCACACATGGCACCGACGCGCCCGTCCCAGACCAGTGTTCCACGCCAACGCTCCTGCCCGAGTTCAACGTTTGAACTTTGATCTCACGCAGATTTCTGTTTGGACCGGCCTCAATTGACTATTTGAGCTTAGAGGCACACCAACTTTCGTGGCCATCTAGCGCCCATTGGGTTCCTTTGCATATAAATACGTTAATAATATTACGAATGCACGAGTATTCGCTCCTGTCATCATGTCATCAAGAGGAAAACAGCAGGCGCTTGCAGACTCTGCAACGATGAAAAGCATTCTCAGCGCCAGCGTCCCGGAGTGCGCCGCCCCCTCCTCCTACAGGGTCAATATCATTCAACCCGCCAGGGTGCTCTCCGACGGAGAGGCGCTGGTAATGAGGTCAACTCCATCCAGCCCAAGCCGAGATCCCATCTTGTTAGAGGCCTGACCAGGAGGGAGGGGCGCCACGCCTCTAAACACACCACTGCCAGCCCTCCTTGACGGGGCGGAGGGAGGGGCGCCCCGTCACTGTCCCCGCTCAGAGATAAGTGGAGAGAGGGTTGCCCCTGCACTGAACACGCCACTGCCAGCGCTCCCTGACAAGGCGGAGGGAGGGACGCCGCCCCTAAACACGCCACTGTCAGCGCTCCCTGATAGGCGGAGGGAGGGCCGCCCTGCCTCTGAACGCGCCACTGTCACCGCCCGATGCCCTGACTCTCGCTTTCACCTATTTCCCTTCAATGCCACCAGCAGCCCAGACCCACTTGTTGCGGTTCGGGCCCTGCCGTATTTGGCGAAAGTACAGAGCCGTGCTTCATCCAGAAGGTCAGAGTCGGTGAGTTGCACACAGTGCAGCTGACTCCCGCGCGTGGCGTGAGACGGCTGGGGTAGGATCAGCACGCCGATTCTGCGGCGAAATCCACTGCCGCCGCCGCCTTAGGCACGGGGAACGCCAGTAAGACGTCACAAATACATGGAATTAGATACGGCTCTAAATACGACTGTGAGGGATGGGAGAGCATGGACAGCAGACTCAGTCCTTACCGACATCCAACTTGATTTCACTTTTTACTTTGAACCACGATAGGTAGGAATAGAGTGCCATCTCATATCCCTGGGTACCGAACATAAATACCAGCTTCTTGTTCATGAAATCTCCCAAATGACTCAGTCATGGATATAACCAGAGGAAAGGTCGTCATGCCCTTGCCCCTCCAAGAGACGATCTAATCTCAATATTTAGTATTTTCCAGTTCAAAATAAAAATAAAGAGGACTTCAAATAATAAGTAATAAACCACTTTAGACGCCAAATTGGATGTACCAAATCTGCACTTTGGCTCCACCATGCAAAAATCATCCTATTTTGTATTCGAATCACCGGCATATGCCCATATGGCGTTAGCAGTGCTAACGAGAACCTGCATCCTAAGCCGAACTACCAAAGTCCAAATCGTACAACCGGAACCGGCCAAAGGCAAGACAGGGTTGAATTTTTTAAGGAGCTGATTGGGGACACGGCAATCAAGTATTGGGAACCAGGGGAGCTGAGGATTTCAGCATTGGCAGCACGCTCTCTCTCTCTCTCACTCTCTTTCTCCTCCGCATAACTGCAGGGATCCGAACAGACTAGTTAATATTTAGGTGTCGCCTGACTGCCTCCTCACCACGGTCGGCCGGGCTTCCAGGGCCAAGCCCACGCCCCTTTCAGGAAGCCAGCCCACATTCTCAACCTCGGGTGGCGCGACAGCGGCAGTGTCAGCTGCAGACTGACACCCCGCGGCGGGTCACACCTGGGACCGCTCGTGCCGCCCGCATTCATCAGGGGAAGCACACCACAGCAAGGACTCGGACCCCAACACACCCTCCTCCTCAGCTCAAAACGTGGCATAAATGTTTTATGCGGAACAGATAAAAAGATCGGTCCCTTGAACCGGATGGAAACGGATACAGATTATTTAAAACAGGGTTTGGTATCACAATGATGGGGGGTTTGGGCATGCGACATATTAAACCTATATAGGTTTGATATGGTCAATGGCTATAGATTATGGCCAGAGGGCGGGCAAAGATTAGAGACGAGATGCCTCGGCGACAGCTCTACTCCAGTCATGGACGAGCCGACCGCTGTGTCGGAGGTGGCGCACCGGTCCCTCCCACGCAGAGACGCTCCACAGGGGGGCATCCTCACACCAACTCACTCCCACACAGACACGCTCCACAGGAGGCTTAATACACACCCGTCCCTCCCACATAGACAAGCTCCACAGCGGGCCACACTCACAGCCATCCCCATACACACAGAAACGCTCTAACACACACCCGTCCCTCCCACACATATACGCTCCACAGGGGGCATCCTCACACCCACCCACTCCCACGCAGACAGGCTCCACAGGGGCATCCTCACACCCACCCACTCCCACGCAGACAGGCTCCACAGGGGGCATCCTCACACCCACCCAATCCCACGCAGACAAGCTCCACAGGGGGCATCCTCACACCCACCCACTCCCACACAGACACGCTCCACAGGGGCATCCTCATACCAACTCACTCCCACACAGGCACGCTCCACAGGGGCTTAACACACACCAACTCACTCCCACACAGACACGCTCCACAGCCGGCCACACTCACAGCCATCCCCATACACACAGACAGGCTCCACAGGGGGCATCCTCACACCCACCCAATCCCACGCAGACAAGCTCCACAGGGGGCATCCTCACACCCACCCACTCCCACACAGACACGCTCCACAGGGGCATCCTCATACCAACTCACTCCCACACAGGCACGCTCCACAGGGGGCTTAACACACACCAACTCACTCCCACACAGACACGCTCCACAGCCGGCCACACTCACAGCCATCCCCATACACACAGACAGGCTACACAGGGGGCATCCTCACACCCACCCACTCCCACACAGACACACTCCACATGGGGCTAAACACACACCTCTCACTCCCGCACAGGGGGCTTAACACTAACGCCATCCCTCCCCACAGACACGCTCCACAGGGCCCTCTCACACACCCGTCCCGCCAAGACTGGCATCCTGGAGGGAGCGACATTTTAGGGGACACCGGGACCATTTCAGGGGGAGCCGAAGGACGATTGGGGGATGGCAACTTCCCCCTCCCCCTCCGGGATCAGCCTATGCAGTAGCATATCAAAATAAGTCGCAAATCAGACCTGGATTGTAAAAAATATTAATACCTGCTCATTCAAATTGGCTAGTATCGAATCTAAAGATGCGTCAATGTCCGGGCGAGAAATGAGAGCCACGGCTGACCGAGAGTCCATTTCACTCCGATCACTCAGCGGCCCAGCCGCAGAGCCATTTCAATTCAGTGCGGGTGGCGTAACAAATAGCTCATGAAAAGCGTGCCACGTATGATAATTGCCCGGAGCTTCCCACGTGAGACATTAGTGTTGGACTGTCGACCCAAATATAGCAGACTGCTGGCTCCAAACGACCCTGGCAGCGAGAACAATTAACCGCCGGCTGGCGAGACGAGCGCCGCCAACAGAGCGGCAGCATCCCGTCCTGACGAAGTAGCACAGCTAACAGCCAACACAGCCCCGCGGGGACTACAACGGCCCATACCACACTCATCCCCTTTCGAGCAATGACACAACTGAAATGGCTCTGAGACCGCGCTCTGGCGGTTGTTCGGCACCGGACCCGGTAAAGAGGGGGTGTGGGCGGCACCTACCGGCTGCTACCGCCGCAACATCGGCACCGGCAACTCGCATACCTGCATCTCCTCTTCACGTATTAACGATATCCTTTCAAAGAGAAACAGGACACTCCCTGTGGTATCCGATACTTGGCACTGACATTCCGCAATAAACTACATGTCAACGTAGATTACCACGAAAAAGAGGGTTCCATTTTGGGTCTTGTGGTTGAACACAAACATGGCGACGCGTGGCTCCCTGGAAGTGTGTTCTTTGACCCCATGGGTGTCAGGCTTACGTACAGGCGGGCTGTTTGGACAAATGCTAACTGATACAGATCCCTCGTACCAGCAGGAGCTGGTACAGTATTTCCAAACGAGTGTATAAATTAGGTGCCTGGACCTGGTTCCTTTGGACTGGGACTTTCTTCCCGGTTTGTGATCGGTTTTACCTATGCAGTTTTACAATTATAGGCATATTTGTACACAAATTGAATAGAGTTAGACCACCAATCGAGATGAACCCTCCAACCTAACTTAAGCGGGTCCTTAGACCAGCCCTTCTGAGCCTTTTCATCAGAGTCCAGGGACATCACTTGGGTCCCATAGACAGCGCTAACCACCCCTCAACACCGACTTGTCGAGCCCACATGCAACATTAGGAGGGATATTTACGTCAGCTTCCGGTGGCAGTCTGATGTCCCGGCAAGAATAAGACGGTTTCAAAGGCATGCAAGTCGGAAAATATGTTTTAATAGGATTTGCATGGGTTAGCGATTACGATGGTAGATTTGAAAGGTAGACTGTTGCCTGATTTAGGGGGAAAGGGGGTTAGCAGGGAGATAAAAAACAGGCCTCATAAATTTTAGGGGAAAATAATACTTAAATGCATGAGTCCTCGACTTGTTTCAGCGCGCGTCATCGTTTTAACTAGCACTCACTAAATAGGAAGCAATACATCAGCAACTACAGTCAATGTGAATGAGGTTTAGTTATCAACTGGTATCTTCCGATCTACAGCGCCCACGACACAGAGCCGGCGGTCCCGGAAAAGTCCCGGCCGGGACCAGCATCACGGCCCAGCGGCGGGACGCCGGAACCGAAACTGGCATCACTGTTTCGGACTAGAGGTGCCAAACGCTAACCGGTCCGACCAGACACAGGACACCAAGACAGGTCCTTGTCCGATTCGGAAATCGGTCGGAGAGAGAGCCGAGATTCGAGTTTTTGGGACATAGTTCGGAGACTGTACTAGGTCTGCGGTCTATTTCTGATGCAGTGCATAACTTTGATCAAGTCTTGAATGACAAGTGAAAGATATGTGCATGTATTCCAGTTGGTCGGCTTGATACATTCCTATTTGCCCTGTAAGAGTTACGGTATACAACAATGTGTGTAATATCCGCAGAGCTGCGGCTGGTCTGTGTTGAGCGGATGCTCACCGGTAGTGCGGCGGGCCGGAGCGATTGTAAGGCGCGCCAGGTTGGGCAGACTGCGGCCGACCGTGGCGGGGGCGCGGCCGGGCCGCCGGGGCCGCGGCCTCTGCTCAGCAACCACCATCGCCGTGCACGCTGGACGGCGGCAGGCAGCGCACTCAGTCCCACTGGCCTTGGGAACACTGCCCAAACAGGCCCGACCGCCTGTCGCACCCTCTTCACTCGAACCAACCACCGCTAGACACAGGGCACAGGCACGACACCGTCCAGCAGCTTCCAGCGGGAGAGCTGTCACGGCGGGACCGGCGGCGGTGCTGCCGGCTCCGGGGCCGACTGACACCTGACTGGCCGGCCCGGCAGCGGCGGCGGCGGCTCGGTAACGGTGCAGCTCACACGACCGCCAGCGCAGCGCCAGCCAGCACAGGGCCAAGGTGAGCCGGTCCGCCGCAGGCCTGCACAATGGTGCTCCCCTCTACACGTGACGGCACCACACGGCCTGTGTGGCCTATCCAGGCGTCACGCGCGGCAAAACAACCGGGTCGATAGCCTCTGAGTCAGAAATTGACCTGCGATAATTGGACTCCGGTCCAGGGAAGCTGTCACTGACCTTAAATTCCATGACTTTCCATGCAAAACGAAGACAATGTCACGAATTTTTCCTCGAAACTCGTATGAAATCTTTCGAAGGGGCCATCATGAGGAAGCTGCCACAGTGTTATCAAGCGTTACTCAGCGGCGTTAAAAAACGTTACATAGGACAGGGGCGAAACATAGAGTTGTTACGTAATTTATGCACGGCCGCTGAGAGCGTGAAATATAATCCCAAATCAAACAAATTAAAAACACGCCGGAGTCTATGAATGCGGAGATGAAAGGAGACCAGTCCCCTGGTTTCACATTCATATTCGTGATTTCTAAATACACCATATGCGCTTTCATTTGAATGTATGAGAATGTTGAAATCCCCAAAACAAACCCACCAACCAACCATCACACCAATCCACACGCCAACTCAGCTTTCTCGGGGCGAACCTAAACCATGAGAATGTTTAAGTCTATCCTGGCCCATTGCATCCGGAGCGGTGAGCGCATGCACCTGTGGCTGCGGCGACCAATCCCAACGGAAGATAGCCTGCCTGCCTTCGTCGTCTCCCGTACCCGCCCTTATCGCCTCCCTTAGGCAGTTTTAATCACTTCATGCTCGTTGCATTTAAGATCGGAAAATCACTCCGATGACGCAAAAGCGTTTGGAAAGAACGAAATGAACTTACTAGGAACAATGCATAAAAGAGAAAAGAAATTATGGTTGAATATCACAAGCGACTAGGCCACTACATTACTTTGAAGCATTATGTCACTAATGTTGGTGTTCAACTGCTCAAAATTTAAGACGATTCCAGTGTCCTAGCTCCGTTTACTCTCACATTGGAAAGCCTAGTGGTAGCGTACTTTGAGAGTGGAGTCTTTGGGTCTGTGCTGGCCAGCATTCTCTCTGAAAACCGACCTTATGCCCGCGCGTGTGAGCGAGGTTTGTTAGAAGTTAACAGTGGTATAAGCCTGATCTCCAGTGCATTCATAACACGACGGAGAGTCGACGTCAGGAGGAGCGGAGGGGGGGACAAATATGGAAAACATCAAAATAACTATTTCCAAAGAATGAATGAATCCTGTGAACGGGGAATGAATGAACAAACCAAGGAATGCACAAACAATGGAGTGCCTGCCAATTCTCTCCGTTTTAAGGACTGATAATCTCAGGATTATCGCAGCGGTAGCGTTGTTTTTTTACACTGGTTTGTGCTCGGTGATACGCGGGGTGCATCAGGCCGTGCCTCCAGTGTTGTCCGTGGTGAGACGGGTGAACCGGCAGCAGCAGCAGCAGCAGGCTGCAGGGTGCAGCACTGCAGCTGGCTGCAGCCACGCGCTGAGTCACCCCGCCACCACGCACGCTCACTCGCCACACGTGCGGCCGCCGGGCACAGACGCCCCTCCTGATTTGGTCTGGCTGCATGTTGGTCCATTTCCGGAGGCGGCAGGCGAGGAGGCGGCGGCGCCGCTCCGCTGGCCCGCCGGTTTCACCCCGGTGTCGGCAGCCGCCGCGCTCCAGCGGCCGCCGCGCTCCAGCGGCCGCCGCAACGACACCGCACCACCCCAGGCTAACACAAAGACGGCCAGACAATAGCAGCACGGCTCAACCAATACGCTGCTCTGTTCCCATCAGGCGCCTATTACTTCATTGAAACAGGGAGCTCTCCGCAGGCGGCTAAGTTTGTTAGACGCCCATTGGCCGTCGCCACTTCACCGGAGACCAGAAGCATGACCGGCTCTGCCCGGTCAGAGTAGCGGGCCGACCTGAGCACGGCATGGTCTGTCTCAACTGCTCTCGCAGCAGTGTGAAGCGCAGCTGGGTGGGCGCCGCCCTCGCACGCGTCACCGCGAACTCGGGCTTCTCCAACAACGCCGACGCACAGCGGTAAACAAGGCAACGCCGGAGGTGACGCATGCCTGTTCCGCCCGGGTGAGATTCAGGCGAGCCTTTCATCTGTGCACTAGGCTGGCTCCAAGTGCGCACAGGCAACGGAAATACAGACAGGGATATGGACACTGTTGAATGTCGGATTGTTCCCTGCGGTCCTGGAAAATCCAGGGGAAAGACACGCTCCCATTAAAGTCCTTCATAGTTTATATATAATGCTACTTTGGCTGTTTTATCCTTCTGCGATCCAGCCCTTTGTATTCATCACGGCGTCCAAGTGCGACATGTAACAGGGGGAAATAGTTGGCTTAGTCAAGAACTACTGGACTACGGATTCATTTATCGTTGTTGTCTATGCCTGGCACGCCCAGCCTGCACGCCATTCCCAAACTGGGCTTGCGTGTACTTTCACTAACAAAAGAACATCGCGGCGCGACCCCGCGAAACATCAACAAGTGGCATGGCTACAGAAGCTCCTGCCGTTTAATTACCCCGTTGGCTGTATCCAAACCCAGCGATGCCCTCAGTGCCGCCGGCTGCCTCACCCACCTCGCTCGGTGCCGGCCATTCTGTCTCGGTGGGACTCTCGTCTGAGAGTGACGTCAGTCGAACACTCTGCGCTCTCTCTCCTCCCACACCGCGCTGCTCGCCACCCAACCGTCTGCCCACTCACTGCCGCGCCTCAACGCCGCCGGCGGTGTCACACATCACGCACGGACGACGGCGGACGCCGCCGCCACCGCCATCTATTGGCCACACTACTCACTGCAGCTTCCCGGGAACGACGCTGGTCTGAAGGCTCCGCGAAGTAACACAACACGCGCCAATATCATCAACCGCCACCGGTCCATCATCAACAGCTCCTGGTCAACTTCTGTGCTATCCACGGCACCAAAATACTTCGACGCGTTAACAGGAGAGCATATGGCTTTCCTTCACCCGAGTCAAAACCCTAGCAGCGTATCAAGAGCGTCTGTAGATCAACAATATATCACATGGCGAGAATTGCTCGCCGTGCCTTTTATTTTGAACTCATCAGTGAAGCCGAACGAGGGAAGTAACAGAAATGAATGCAAGAAATCCCACTCGTGCTCGCGTTTATCTCAGCAGCATATTCCAACTGGGTTTATTCCACTGTGCCGGCCTTGGCGGCAAACCACTACAGTAAAGCGATACCCTCTGAAGCAGTGCAAATGGTCCCAGCGACCTCTAGAGGTCTCCTCAGACCAAATTAGGCCCCCTGCAGAGTTCCCGTTGCAGAAGAGACCGCAGGGCGATTCAGTGGATGACTGCTCTGGACCTCCGCCAGTGACAGCCGTCCCAGCGGCACCAGCTGATCAGCCGAGTGAGTCAGCGCACACGCCCCATGGCAAGCCCACTGCCGTGTACCCGGACAGCACAGTGTGGCGTCCGTACACAGAGACGCTGACACTGCCGAGGCACCGCCGTCGGGCCGGGACTAACCTTTGGGCTTGGCTTTGGCCGGCGGTCGCCGTTCTGGCTGTTTCTCCCACCAGGGCTTGACAGCGGAGGCAGTGGGCCCACCGTCGGCGGCGGCGGTGCACGGCCGCTCGTCTGCCGACGTCACACACATCACAGCACTGTAACTGGGCCGCTCGTCTGCCGACGTCACAAATGTACAGGGCGCGTCGGAGTACCATAACAACAACGAACAGGGCGCGTCGCCGACGTCACACATCACACACAGCACGAACTGGCGCGTCGCAAACAAATCAAGCACACAAAGGCCGCTGAGTCACACAATCACAGCACTTAAAAGGGCGCCGTCTGCGACGTAATCACCACAGCACTAAGGCCGCGACGTCAACATCACAGCATAAAAAGGGCCCTCCCACATCACAATCACAGCACGTAACAAAGGGCCCGTCGAATCACACATCAAGCACGTAAAGGTCGGTCTGCCGACGTCACATACATCACAACACGTAACAACAGGGCCTTTCTGCCGACGTCAACATCACAACACTAACAGGGCCCTGTCTCCCGACGTCACACACATGCAGCACTGTAACAAAGGGCCCTTTTCCGAGTCACACATCAAGCAGTGTAACAGGTCTCTCGTCGCCAATGTCACAAAACAGCACTGAACAGGGCCCCGTCTGCCGACGTCAAATAGGTCAAGCACACAACAGGACCCGTCGCCGACGTCACACACATCACAGCACTAATGGCCCGTGCCGACGTCAACACATCACAGCGCGTAACAACAGAGCCCTGTCTGTCGAGTCAACACATCACGCACGACAGGGCCGCGTCGCGACGTCCAATCAAGCCGAACAGGGCGCTCGTCTGCCGACGTCACACACATCACACACGTAAAGGGCCGCTCGTCTGCCGACGTCACATAGGTCACATGACTGTAACGATCGCGACTCACACTGTTGAATCACATGCAGCACAGTGAATCATAAATACGGAATCCCAAGTCTGCTGTGGTGGCCGGTCTTGTCATAACAGAAAATATAGTGGCATTATAAGATGAATGAACAGGCACGACTGTTAGAGGAACTCACAAATGATGCCGCAAATCTATGTAAATGATATGCAGGACAAATAATTCACAAAAACAATGCAGATTCTCATTTTAAAATTTCATATGAGAAAGAAGACTTCAGTGCTGATGGTGATAGTCACAAAAGACGATAAACTATGTGGTTTGCTGTGAGCCATGAACTCTGTCTGCACAAAGGACTTCAGCGATGGTTCTAAAGTATATCGTGCATCTTATTTACGGACAAGTCGTTCTCCCATCGAATCCCCCCCACCGAAAAACCCACAGCCTTCATCCACGTAGAGTCTAAGCACATCATCCGCATTTCATGCATGAATTCAAAAGCTCGATAGAACAGTTATTGGCGAGATAAATAGGCGCCCGAGCACACTGTGCACAGGAGCTGTGTTCGCTCGCGCACCACCACAAGCAGGAGCCTGGTAAGAGCGGCTTTTTCGTGGCGAGAGCCGAGCAGCCCCAGGCCACGCGGTGAATCATGACAAACCAGGCATGCAAAAGCCAGAAATGCCCCGAAAGATGCGGGCAGTTCGGGTGAAGGTGCCCCCCCTCCCTCTCTCTCATCGAGCGAAGGAGCTCCTTTAAACTTTCCCAGTGTCTACCCTCAAAAAGCTAATCCCAAACTGTTTTTACCAAAATATAACTCATTGAAACATAATTTATCTACAAGGCAAGAGAAAAGTCCATGAAAACCCAGCCAGTGTCGCGCCACGTATGGACAAAACAAACTGACAGCATATAAGGAGGCGGAACCTTGAACCAGTCGGGACGGCGAAACCCAGCCAATCCATGCCAGCGGTTCGCTATTGAAGCCCGCCTCCAGTGGAGAGCGAATGACTCACATGCAGCGTGTCCTCGTGTCACAGTTACGCGCGCTGACCGCGCTGGCCTTGCCGTTTCCTTGACAAAAACGTCTGGATTGGGGGCCTGGCGCGGCGACGCCTGGTTTGGAGCGTGACACCGCTTCCGTCGCAGCCAGCAGGCGAGCAGCGCCGCCGTTCCAACTATGGCGCCCACCACAACACCGCTACAGCTCAGAGAAGAGCCGCCTTCATCGTACATGTGTCCATCCCAGTTCCCGATGGTTTGGATTACGTCCACACCCACGTGGTATGGAATCGTATAGCCAGAGTATTCTTGTTTTATTGAACTCCATGAACTGAAAAGCGCCTCCAACATTTCTCCTATTCTCTAGTTTTGTCCGTCACATCAAAATTTTGCATGCCATAATCCTTGCATTTACTTTCCAAATAGCTCAGGATATACTGGCCACTCACCGGAAATCCATACCCCCGCAATTTATACCGGCAATTGCACTACTGACGCTGTAAAATGTCTTTTCTCATTTCACTCGTCGAACTATGAGGAATTCGCACGTGGTTTGCTTTAAAGGACAACCTCAGCATATCTTTACAAATTTCTTGACCGGGTCGTGAGCTCCAAATTCTTACCAACTAAGAAGAAGAGACATCAACACATAAAAATGCGATCAATTCCGGGATAAAACTAATTGTGAACAATATATATATATATATATATATATATATATATATATATATATATATATATATATATATATAATATATATAATTAATTCTGCCTATATTTCCAAGTCCACCATGCTCTTGCACAGAAAGTTCATCGCCATCATCGTCTGGGGTATACAGGCGCGCCGACGTCTTATTGATTCGGCGCCTATAATGCTAGTGAATTCTTTCGAATAAAGTAGAAAACAGTTCCACATAAGGAGTAGCGTTTCAACATTTCACTTCGGATTTCGCGACTTGGCGCTTTAGAGGGCATGACATGACACAACTTACCGAGCCCGTCTCATTTGTTTCTCAATCAGTTCTAAATAATCTTCTCCTCCCATAAAATGGCTAGCCGGCTCCTGACCGGGAGCGCTGCACGTTCACCGCTCCGGAGCTGGTGAGCCCGCTGGCCAGCCCGCATCATCCGCATACCCGTGTAAGTGTCCGGGGCCTCCTGGGACGGGCTGCAGGCCGGCCCCAAACACGGAACCCGACCACCTCCAGACAGATGAAAGGAATGTGGCTGCGAGCTCGTTCTGGCGAGGCGTACTAATACAAATGGGGTAAAAATTTTCAAAATTCACTTCCAATTCCTCCTTTAAGCTGGGGAAAAACTTACATTACGTATAGGTGTCAAAGACCGAAGTACTATACTTGAAGGACTGTCGCCTACCTGCAGATAAATCACCATAGAAATGCTGTTAAGCCGCCCGTTTTGGGCAAACACAAGCTCACTCTCATACAACCAGTCACTTTAAACCGCGCAGGCTTTTTCTCGATTGTTTGGCCGGTTGAAAAATCGGTAAGAATACAGAAGTAGCGGAAGGAAACATTTCATTTTGTCCTCTATATAAAGCTGCAGTTGTGTTCAATACCCAAAGGATTTGCACTGCCTTCTCTGGCTTCCTGAACACACAAAAAAGTTTAACACAGAGTTCCATCGATGGATCTAGTCCACACCAACTTGGGAGAGGTGGAACTTCTATTTTTCATTTAACACGCACGCAAGCTAACTCTTCAAGTTTCGCCCCATTAATCTTCAAGCCGTTGAGAACTGTAATCGAAATAAAACCGTAATGTCTCGTGCAAAAGTCTCTGTCGCCAAAGTTATTCTTAGGTCACGAGGGAGAACAAAGTTTTGGGTGAGCAACTGAGGCCCGCCTTAAGTTTCATGTTTCAGAGTGATTCTGTGATGGAGTGCCCCACTTTTATAATTTGTTGTGAACTGAGATGATAGTTTTGCAGAGGGTGCCGAGAAACCACCATTGATATGTTTCATTTCATCCAAAGCCCTCGGCATTGAATTTCCGCACCGTAAAAGTTCAAAATAAAGGTCCCAAGGGCCGAATTCAAAGCATGCAGCGGGTCCTTTCTGGCAACGCTTGTCACATGATAAATGTTGGCAAATGGCATGGCTTTTGCAACGTTACATGCCGCAAGCGGCCAGCTTGGCTGAGCTTTTTAATTGCACGAAATGTTTAGGTCAACCCATGGTAGTAAGAAAAGAGGCGTTTTTTTAGCGACTGAAGGTGGAAACAAGATGTGATTTCCTGATTTTCCGACCCATTTATTTGGTCAATGAATAATCCCGTTTGGAATTTCGACAAAGTGGTCCGTTCCCTATAAGATAGCGTTCACCCGATTTATGATGAGATGGGAGAGCGAACATTTGTGCCCCGGACCCTGCAGAAAACTTGAAATAAGAGAAATCTAGGAGGCATTTGTTTTCGCCGTAGCAAGTTGAGCATACTTGTCCTTGTAGAAACTTGTTAGCGATTTCATTGAAAATCACAGAGAAACTATACCGACAGCTGGACAAATACGCGCAGCAGAGGGCGGGCAGTTGCCTCCATTCTGAATACTGTTTATGAGGCCCCATGTTGTTGCCATTCGAAACCTAGTCATTCTGTCTCCCGCTCGAGGAACGCCAACGGTGGTGAGTTTGCAATCAGCATGTGACTGTTGTACATACCGTATTTCTGGCACGCAGGCTTGGCGTCAGAGTGCTCTTCTTCCCCCGAAGCACCACCGGCCAGCAGGGACTCGGCGTGCATCTGGGACTGCGACAGACGCCTGCCCTCTGACACTGGTCTGTCTTCATACGTCTGCGACAGACGCCAACTGTCCGACACTGCCGGTCTGTCCTCGTATGCCTGCGACAGACGCCGGCTGTCTGATACTGCCGGTCTGTCCTCGTATGCCTGCGACAGACGCCGACTGTCTGACACTGCTGGTCTGTCCTCGTATGCCTGCGACAGACGCCGGCTGTCTGACACTGCTGGTCTGTCATCGTATGCCTGCGACAGACGCCGACTGTCTGACACTGCTGGTCTGTCCTCGTATGCCTGCGACAGACGCCGACTGTCTGACACTGCAGGTCTGTCCTGGTACGTCTGCGACAGACGCCGACTGTCTGACACTGCTGGTCTTTCCTCGTATGTCTGAGGCAGACGTCTGAAGTCTGCCACTGCTGGCCGGTCGTCGTAAACCTGAGACGGAGGACGGCCGTCCGCCGCGGCCGGGCGATCGTCGTAAATATGCGAAGAGCGCCGGGCGTCCGACGAGGCAGGTCGATCCTCGTAAGCCAACGAGGTGTTGCGCTGTTCGGGAGAGTAGGCAGCTCTGGGAAGGCTGTCGTGCGGGTAGTGGTGCGACAGGGCCGCGTGGTCGACGTAGCCCTGAGACAATCGCTGGGCCTCCGACACGGGCCGTTCGTCGTAGGCCGGCGAGAGCCGCTGTGGACTCCGACAGCTGGCCGGCGGCGGATCGTCACAGATCTGGGACAGTCGCCGCGTCTCCGGCATCAGCGACACCATCGGCTCGTTGTAGCACTGCGCCAGTCGGGACGGCTCGTGCGCGCTCGCCCGGTCCTCGTACACCTGCGACCTGCGCCTGAGGTCGCTGCCGGCGCCCGCCTGCGACAGCCGGCGCAGGTCCGGCGTGGAGGCTGCCGGCCGCGGCGCCGCCGGCAGCTCCTCCGGCGGCCCGGCTGACCGGCACGGCTCGGGAGGTGTCCGGCTGGGCGCAGGGGTCTCCGCCGCTGGCGGCCCGCCGTCCGACTGTCGCTCCCCGCCGGCCGACTCTCCATCACCATGGTCACCACCACCGGCCGGCGGTGCGGCCGTGAACTCAGGCGTACCGGACGACGTCACCGCCGCCGGGTCCGTACCGTCAGCAGGGGCCGGCGGCGTCGCCTCCTCCAGCAGCAGCTGTGAGTTCCTCCTACTGCCGGCCTCGGCCTGCTGCGCCAGGTACTCCTGCGTCAGCGAGCGCCGCTTCTGCGGACTGCGGGCGCCGGCGCCGCCAGGCCGCAGCACCACAGGCACCGTCTCTGGCGGCGCGGCGGCCGCCTCGCCACCGGTCAGCGAGTCCTCGGAGAAGTTAGAGCCGCGACTGGCCGAGCGGCGTCGCCGGTCCGGCTGCGGCTGGGTTGGAGGACAGGAGCAGCGTGCCGCCAGCAGGCCGTCGTCGTCGGCGGCGGCAGGCGGGGGCGCCACCGGCGGCAGCGGGTGGCAGGTGCACACCAGAGCCTGTGGCAGGGGAGGCCAGTCAGAGGCCGCGTGCTCTTTTCGAGCGGGTGGTGAGAGACCAAACGCATAAATCTGCACCCGAAGGATATACTTGACATCGAAGAGACTGGAAGCCTGTCGAAAACGACCACGATGGTGTCCAACATAGACCCGTATCACTGAACAAAAGACATTGACAAGAACCAGCAGACAAAGTGGTCGTTCATACTGGTGACACAGAACACTCAGTGACAGGAGGAGGCCTCCGCAACAGACGACATGGCGACACATGACGTAGTATGTACCACAAATGCATAACAACAACCATCAAATACTGACTTCGAGTTTATTACCACCCAGAGGGCTCGAGCTGGCTGTAGCACTGGCCAACGTAAAGCGCGCTGGTAGCAGCCATAGTAGGCTTTGTCCGGTGATGTCAGTGAGGCGGTGAGTGGAGCTGCTGGTGCCAGCAACAGTATGCCTTGTCCGGTGACGTCAGTGCGGCGGGGAGTGGAACCGCTGGTGGCAGCAGTAGGCTTTGTCCGGTGACGTCAGTGCGGCGGGGAGTGGAGCCGCTGGTGGCAGCAGTAGGCTTTGTCCGGTGACGTCAGTGCGGCGGGGAGTGGAGCCGCTGGTGGCAGCAGTAGGCTTTGTCCATGACGTCAGTGAGGTGGTGAGTGGAGCTGCCGTCACCAGCGCCACTCTGCAGGTATCTTGACACCAGGCGACAGTCGCGCGGACAAACGAAGGAGGGAGGGGCCTAATACACCCAGTCAACCGGCCAGAACACCACACAACCAGCCGGCTCCCGGCCAGAGCCCCACACAACCCCGGACAAAGGCTCACACAACCAGCCAGCTAGCAGTGATATCCCAACACAACCAGCCAGCTAGCAGTCATATCCCAACACAACCAGTCAGCTAGCAGTCATAACTCCACACAACCAGCCAGATAGCAGTCATATCCCAACACAACCAGCCAGCTAGCAGTCATAACCCAACACAACCAGCCAACTAGCAGTCATAGTCCCACACAACCAGCCCGCTAGCAGTCATATCCCAACACAACCAGCCAGCTAGCAGTCATTTCCCAACACAACCAGCCAGCTAGCAGTCATATCCCAACACAACCAGCCCGCGAGCAGTCATATCCCAACACAACCAGCCAGCTAGCAGTCATATCCCAACACAACCAGCCAGCTAGCAGTCATATCCCAACACAACCAGCCAGCTAGCAGTCATATCCCAACACAACCAGCCAGCTAGCAGTCATATCCCAACACAACCCGCCAGCTAGCAGTCATATCCCAACACAACCAGCCAACTAGCAGTCATATCCCAACACAACCAGCCAGCTAGCAGTCATATCCCAACACAACCAGCCAGCTAGCAGTCATATCCCAACACAACCAGCCAGCTAGCAGTCATATCCCAACACAACCAGCCAGCTAGCAGTCATATCCCAACACAACCAGCCAGCTGGCAGTCATAGCCCCACACAACCAGCCAGCTAGCAGTCAAATCCCAACACAACCAGCCAGCTAGCAGTCATATCCCAACACAAGCAGCCCGCTGCCGGCGACAGCCACGCTCCTGGCCAGTCCGTTCAGCACCAGCTGCCAGCTGCCGGCAGCTCCGGTGTCTGCTGATGAGCTCGGCTGTGCGCGGCGGCCGGCTGGCGATGCGATGCGGTGGCGGGACCTTCACGGACGCGCTACGTCACCAGCCGCCAGTCGGGACAAGGTCACGCCGCACCTGCTGCGTCCGACGCTGCCGCAGCGCGCTGAGGTCGCAGTCTGCGGCCCTCGTGACTGTGCGGCGTCGGCGGCGGCGGAAACGACCGGAAACCCCCACCTATCGCGGTCCATTCAAACACACACTCTCCCCCGGGTGTAGCTAGAACTAACGACATACTCGTTTCGCCTACGGCTGTTTTCGCGTCCTCCGAAAGCATCACAGGTGCATCGGGTCAAAGTCGCGGAGAAGCGTAAAAGTTCGATGTCAATATGGGGAGGCGAGACTGACTCCTTTAGCTATAGCGGTTCGCAGTGGTCACGTGACACGGTCACAGCGCGGTCACGCACTGCGCACAAAGGGGCGAGCACGCCGCGGTATGTTGGCATTGGCGGGGCATCCGGCAGGCCATGAACCGGCTCGTGATGGCGTCCAGATGAGGCCACCGAGCACCAACAGGGTCAGACCACCACTTACAGACATTCCACAAAATAAAGAAACAGGCTCACGCCCCCCCAAACTTTCCAACGGAAAGGGCCGCCATCCGGACAATCCAACTTATCTTTATTGTATTTTATCTTATTAGGGTAACTCCCAACAGGCACACTTGCCCAATTACGGGGCGTATTGGCGTGCGTGTTTAAGGGTCCTCTCCACCGGGTCAGATCGGACACGGAAGGCGGTTTCCTGCCGTGGGGACTGAACCCACGTAAATCCATGCTATCCGATCCGTAGACTGGCAACGAAGCCACTAGGCCACCCCGGCCCCCCTTATCGACCAGACCAAGATCCACACACTTCCCGCACTGGCAGACCATACTAACGCCCAATTTCCTTTTGCAACTAACATCCGTAGGTTTGAGTCACTACTTTTGTACAAAAACTTCCTAAGTCCTTCGCATATTCCTGACTTCCTGATAATGTATCTTATTTGTTCATTTGATGACGAACTGGGCGCTGTTTCCCCAAATGCCTTGTGTCTCCAGTTGGAAGCAGGGGGTTTTAGGGCACCTCAGCTGCTTTGGCTATATGTGTCAGTTGGAGGTAGCGTCGTTACTTTTACGCCTCCTGCCTCTGCGCCTCAGACGCCTCAGCGTCTATTTTGCCTTCTGCCGCACCTCCTGGATTCGAACCGGGGCAACAAATACGTCAGAAAGTGACAGAGAAAATATGTGAACCACCAAAACCATGCAGTAGAGGTGTCGGCGCCGCATAATTTAGATCATGGCCAAGAGTTGAGGTCGGGCTGAAGTTGGGCGTTCTCCACTGCTCTGGTATCCGGGGTCTTTGTAAAGGCACTATAGGAGAAGGTAAGAGGTTCTGGAGGATAACACTCTGCAGATAGAGAAGACAGCGGCAGAAAAGCTGGCGAGGGACCACACACCTGACCACCTGCTCTTTCCGTTACAACCCACCCTCATGCTCACGAGGGAGCTGATGACCGTGTGGAATGATATGTACCACCACCAGCTCATACGAGAGCTTTGCACTCCTCTCATTCTTAGCCTCTGACCAGCCAGGCTGCATCACCAATCAGTAGGTAGACTGCCTTCTATGCCTCGTCACCCACGATTTTTACTACAAGGCTTGAAATAAGACTACAAAGTTTGACTCTCCATCTAATCCGAAACCAACCCGGTCAAGAGACTTTTCAAAGACAGTTCAACGGTACAACTGCTGCGCTAGTCCTGTCCAAGGGTGCTTCCGTTCTCATCACGAAAGCCCTACAGTGCCAGCCCGCCAAACGGACCGTGCCGATCCGTTCTCATCACGGCAGCCCTGAATAGTGCTAACCCGCCAAACGGACCGTGCCGATCCGTTCTCATCACGGCAGCCCTGAATAGTGCTAACCCGCCAAACGGACCGTGCCGATCCGTTCTCATCACGGCAGCCCTGAATAGTGCTAACCCGCCAAACGGACCGTGCCGATCCGTTCTCACCACGGCAGCCCTGAATAGTGCTAACCCGCCAAACGGACCGTGCCGATCCGTTCTCACCACGGCAGCCCTGGAGCGTGCCAGCCCGCCAAACGGACCGAGCCGATCCGCTCTCCACAGCAAAACGCGACAGATGTCTACCACAGGAGTCGCTCGACTAAATTCTACAGCAGAACAGACCAATGTGAGCGATCTCTGGGCACAGTCTGTACTTGTCCACTCGCTCGAAAACATCACTGTGGCTTGGGACATTCAGACAAGTGAAAGTACTAACAAATTGAGGGTTGTCCATCGGGGGTAAAAGTGAAGAATCGCATGCGCTTGGTGTTGTAATGTTACAGCAGTAGATGGCGTCACTTACTGGTGAGTATCTTTGCTAGCCAAAGCTCAATCGGGGCGTAGATAGTTCGCGCATGAGGATGCGGGGTAGCAAAGTATGGCTTAGTTTCCATCGGTGAGAGGCGATCAGGATGGGGCTGAGGATCAGGATACAGCAATCAGTTTCCATAAAACGTTAGCTTGTATGAGAATAGAGCTGTAACGGATCGAACAGTTTCCGATCTCAATGTTTCTACCTCTCTCGCGCACCAGGGACGTTTCCCATCACTCTTTCACCAAAATTTCCAAAAAAGCTTTACCCTCTGCAGTTTACTCTCCTTTACTCTTTTGACCACCACGCTACCAAATTCTACCAGATCCTGTTGGATGCAGACCGACAAGAATCGGACTGAAACCCGGTTCCCATTCCTCAAAGCTGCATCAGGATCGTCATTAAATCCGAATACACCGTTCGATCGCGATTTGAATTGTGGATGAGACCTAGGTCTCTAAGACACTTTTTTGAGCCATGGGCAACAAAATAAGCTAGGAGGGGCGGCCAGGGCAGTCGCATCACTGAGCGGAGAGGGCAGCTGGCTCCGGCGGTGACCTCTGGGACCGGGTGCGGGTGCGGGTGCGGGTACATCGGGTGCGGCTACCGAGGCCGTTTCGTTAACCGACAGCAGCGCCCAAGCCCTGACAGCCACCACTCGGAACCTGGCACCAACGTCCTTCAGCCCGTGCTTGAAGAACTCGGATGCATTAGGCCCCCGAGACAGTGGTCCAACCCGGCCCAGCTCTACTGGGACGATGGGATAGTTACACTAGACTTCCATTCCGCCCCGACTGCCTGCAACTCACCAGTAATATGATGTACGCTAATTTGCATAAAAATGCACCATTTTCCTCATTTTCACCAGGAAATTCTCCAAACAACTAAGACAACACCCTCAGCCTCAGGATCCCTTGGCGGTCGGGCCTGACCTGGCATGTGTGGCGCTTTCCCCCGGTGTAACAGTCTCGCACTGGAGACCGGGTCAGCCACACTGACGCGTCCGCGGCCGCCGCCCCCACCCGGGTATTGGCAACGCCGCGCCTCCTCAGGGCCCAGTGCCAGGGTGACACCTGGCCCAGCACGGCCAGAGGGAGGGACAGGCCAGCCTGCGGAAATGCTGCGGTGTTGCGCAGCGTCGGAACAGCTGACTGTCGGCGGTGACGCCGGCGTACCGTACAACCGCCCGACCCGCCACCCAGGCTCCCAACAACCGAACCACAACTCTGGCCCCCCAACAACCGAACCACTATCTGGTCCCCAACAACTGACCCACCACTCTGCCCCCCAACAACCGAACCACTCTTTGGTTCCAAACAACCGACTCGTCAACCTGACCCCCCCCAGCAAGCGCAGAGGTCTCCAACAATTGTGATCTGTCACGAATTACAACCTTGTGAGATGAATATGCCGGCCATGTGCTCCCCGCAACCAGCTGCGTCAGAAGCCGACATTGTTGTGGCGTGCGTCAGCGCTGGCCGACAGTGGCCTCTGGTGACAGGTGGCAACGGCCAGGTGACGCAACAGCGCGCGGCCACCGCCCAGAACTTCCACACTGACCCCACACCGCCAACAGTTCCAAAACTGACGCCGCACCGCCCAGAACTTCCAAACTGACCCCGCACCGCCAACAGTTACAAAACTGACGCAGCACCACCCAGAAATTCGTAACTGAGGCCACATTACGCACAACTTCGAAACTGAGACCGCACCGCCCAGAACTTCGAACTACTTCGCCTATCACGTCGTTTTCCACCAAAGATCATAAGCCCAAAGCCAAACTATAAACGAAGCCAGGACAGCGGAACGAGCCCCGCCGTTACTGGTAGCGTGCGTTCCCCAACGATTCCACTGCTCCAAACCGCAGCAGCGTTAACCTTGGCGTGGCATCACCTTTTCCGTCATAACATAGCCTGGATTCTGGAAAACACGTATCATGCTTGAAAGAGCAGAAACAATAAATCCATGGCGCCAGGCTTCTGCAGGATGCATGGAAGGCCCGCCGCAGGGATATATGCATCTCCAGCATGCCCAGGAGCTTTGTTTTTGTTTGTGTTCATGATTCTCCAGCATGTCTCACGAGGTGCGATTCCACAAAGACAAGGGATGGCGAACTACGTATAAAATTACAGCCACGTTACGTCCCCAGCGTTATTCCTCGGACGGGAGGCCCGGAGCCCAACTGAGGTCCAGTTGGGGTCCGGATGAGGTCCGGTTGAGTTCCGGTTGAGTTCCGCTTGAGGGCCCGCTGAAGCCCGGTTGGGGCTAGGTTGTAGCTGGGCTAAAGTCCGGCTGAGGGCCGGCTGAGGCCCGGTTTGGGCTAGGTTGTAGCTGGGCTAAAGTCCGGCTGAGGGCCGGCTGAGGCCCGGTTGGGGCTAGATTGGGGTCTGGCTGAGACCCGGTTGGGGCTAAGTTGGGTCCGCCTGGGTCCGGTTGAGGTCTGGCTAGTCCCCGCTGCCGGGTTAATTGCCCGCTATGGTGAGCGTCGGCACACCCCGGCACATGGTAATGGGGTGGCGGTAAATGAGGCATGATTTCAAAACCACAAAACGAGTCTAACCCCTGATTCGTGACAATTAACGTGTTTTTTTCGAAATACTGGCAACCAGGGTCGTATGGTCCCGCCTCCCATTTGAAATTATTTCTGAGGAGCTTTCCCTGCTCAGGGAATTCGCCGAGCCCTGAGCCCGAGTCAGCGGCGTGGAATGCCAACAAATTAACTACTATACCCAGCACCGCACCCCCTCGCGTGCCTCATTATAAGCTCTATCAACGGAGCTATTGGGCCGGAAATGACAGTGCTGATGTGTGAAGAATTGTGCCTTCTCAGTGTTGGAAGCCTTCAGTGGGCCGGATCAGACAGGGACTGGGACACTGAGAGCACCCGGCCAACAACTGGGGCAGCTAACTACACCCTGGACACCCCGGCCCGATATCTGCCACTCCTTTCCCTGCGTGCGTTTCAGAATCGAGGCCAAACCGGGCAGCGCTAGCCTCAGATAAGGTGCGGCATCTCTCATTCTGACTAGGTATTCAGGGTCATTAGGGACTGAACGTAGACGGACATTTTTAAAGACTATTTATTCAATTGCACTTCTCATCTCCCAGTTTTAGAAAACCAACTCTACGATCTAGGACAGGTATTTGATTTCACGTAACTGAAACAAGAAAGTAATTGGACGTACTGCGATCACAGTTGTGAAAAACGAAAATCGCACAAGCTTCCAGCTACAGCCATCCCCGTGGTGCTCACCATTTCCAGAAGAAGCACATCCGAAGAACCAGTGGCGGATGCAGGGATCGAGTTTGGGAGGGACAACTGGGGCTGAGCTGATATTTCAGCAACCGGAGGACGTGCCAATTCCAGCAGTGGGTAGTAAAAAACAGTATTTTGTCGCATTAGGGGAAACATGATATTCAAGGTAAGGCAAATGTTGGAACATGCCGACACCATCTACAGACAACGCACAAGTCGTTTGTGCATGGTCCAATACCTACGAACCATTATTTTAGCGCGTGCTTCTCTAAAAAAACACAGGAGCATAACGATGTTCAACAAGTATTTGCGCTGTCTGCTCTTTCTTTTCAGTTTCGTGTGAAATATAAATACAACCATAAGTGAGGAGATACAGAAGCCCCATAGGACTCTGGACCAAACCATCACAGACCAGCAACATCAGTGCTAGAGTCGGCGAAAACGCGTCCGCGTCACAGAAATGAAATCAACGAGGTCCAAAACAGAAATCCTTTTAATGAATATACGAAAAGGAAAACGGTGCACGTTGATACAGTTACCCATCCCACCAAGACCCCCACTAACCAGTGGTATCCATTTAGAAGTCTTTAGACGAGTGTGCTTTACCACAGGTGAGAGGGAAAAGTCATTACCCTTCAGCCTACAGCCGGCGCACAGTGTTATAAGGGGCCGCGAAAACGGACATAATTGAATATCTCGAGAACTAAGAGACGGAGCCTCATGAAACAAACACTGATGTGTACTTTAACACTCACCACACCTTTCGACACCAAATTTGACACTTAACCCGCGCCCCGGTGGGCCTCCGACCCAACTTCGCCCTGGTGGGGGGTGTTTGAAAATCCCCTCTTCGAACTCGGCTTCTGTGCGAGATAGCGAAAAAACGCAAAGGCTGGTGGAGAGCTCATACAAATTCATAATGAAACTATATCGGTCACTTTTTGGTTCAGGTCAATATTGAGGTCATGATAGGTCAAAGAAGGTGGCATGCTAGGGTAGTGTTTTTGGGCTCTAGCGTCTGACAGGGTTGAGCTAGAATAATTTTTTAGACACTATGCCCTTCCTCTCGTCACGGCGAATCGAATGATGTATAATATTACTATGCTAGATCATGACACAAAAATGACCTGACCTGAAGTCAGGTCAAGGTCACTTTCCAAACCAACATAAGCAATATGCATATCGATCGACTCGCAAAAGTAATCCAAACTTAATGGCCGATGATGGCTGATTTTTCGTTTGCCTTCACGGATAAGCTAAGACGATAGCCAATGTGAGCTCAAAAAGTACAATCCACGCATGGAGTGTTGAGAGGCCAAACTGATAAGCCACTTTGTTTGCCACCTTCTGAAGAACTTGTTCTAAGTCATTCATCTCAGTCGGCTTAGCTCCACAGATGTGACATCTTTGAGATGACGCTGTCCCTGTCAGTGCATTCGCAACTTTCCCATCTACCATTGTCAACTGCATACTGTAGGATACCAGAACAGTGGTCCCAGCGAGGTCGACTGCACAGGGCTGGAGCTTCTCTATCTGGGTTGAAAAGTTGTTCATTTCTTGTCGGGAGACTGCGGGGGTTTCCTTGACACATTGAACGTGCATTAGACGGCAATACCGAGTTGACGACGGCTTTTCGTTGATCCACACGCATTTATCGTTAATCTCCAACAGTAGAGGGACTAAGGATGAGCAAAATATGCTCCTATACCTATAGCAGCACCATCCTGCGCCGCTTGCTTATATATACTTTGTCCAGTGGCGCCATCAAATGCCCATTTATGGTACAGTTTTCTAGATACAGCCTCACTGCGGATAGGCTGTTGTTCTGATGGATGTACCTGGCTGAGGCTGGCTGACGTCAGCTCTGACCTTTGTGGGGTCAACCTCAGCCTCTATAAGTCTCCATTTCGTATTGTCTAATATGACTTGCAGTGGCACATCGGCAGAGCTGTCGGTTACACTGATGTGTTCGCCAGGGAAACATCTGTGCCGGGCGTTCACAACTTTATAATGGGGTGGGTACACCTCTTTCGCACTTACTTTATTTGTCATATTCCTCACGATGTTATAACTTTTTGTTGACATGTCTGCCGATACGGTAACAGCCAGGGCTTCATCTGGGGTTAGAGCACAAGCCTTCTGTACCCTGGCACTATCACGCATTCCACGGCGAAGCTTGGAGGGCCGAATTGGAGTAGCGACGCTTTCCTTAAGCACAGCTGATAACTCTGAATCCTCATCTGTTTTGGCACTTCGGGCGGCAGCCATGACGAGCTCGTGGGTGCCATGCTGTTCAGCAGTACTGGTGACGCGACATCTCTTGCTCCGCTCTCCGACTGCGTCGTACGGAGAAGGAGGCCGGCCTGGATGGCGTTTTCCGGTAGAAACTGTAGCCTGTTTATCCGCAAGTGTGATGGGCTCACATATGTCCTCCGCTAACCAGTCGGTTTCTTTGCTTTCGCACGCCACGATTGATCTGGAACACTGTTCCACTTTTCTCTTGAAAATGACATGGAAGGACACCAGCTTCTTCCGGATTTCATCCTCTGAATTGCGTGAAATGCTCGCTCTTTGAAGACCTAAGAACTAAACATTATCATTAAAAGCAGCTTCGACAAAATCTCTTCTGTTCTTCCGAAAGAGCGTTTTCCTTCAGCCGTTTAAACAGCTCAGCGCTGCTCACCCGGAACTCCATTATCTCCGCACGTTACCACGACACTGTTCTTCGCACGAATGAGGCTAAACATGAAGTATTTCTCTGCACCAGGGAAGTATTCACAGAGCAGAGGTGTCGCAATACTCTTTGACCTGTTACAAGACTTGCCGTACACACGGATGGAAGTATATCTCTGACCAGCACTTACCCTAACTAAGCCTAGCAATGGATACCGATTTTCGGGGCAGTAACTTTTTGAACTGTTGTGGAAATCAACGGAACTTTCCCTCTTTAGGTGAAATACCGCCAGTGCCAGATAAAACCCCAGCCCTAAGGCATCAAATTCACCCGTCGAAGGGCACGAGCGCCGGTGTAAGCTGAGTCGGCGCGCGACGCGTTCGTGCCTTAACTGCCGCCGAGATCGGAGCACCACTGTCTCCAATGCCGTCTCAGCCGTATATATGCAAAACTATGCAAAAAAGTCATGATGGCTCCTGTCCAGAATTTATTGGGCTTTCTTCTGATACGTAAATTGAATTGTTCACTTTTGTTCACAAAAGTGTGAGACTAGTTGAACAAAACACTCCAAGTTGAAAACGGAAAAAATACAAAGCGTTATTTCCGGGGTCAATGATCCTTCGGCAAATGGTGCATGGCTTAATAATATAGCTGATCCTACAAAACAGACATCAAACTATCATTTGATACCACACAATAAAAAATCCGCCGATAAGCCTACGTGCAGCAGGATTAAGAAAAAGGCAGCATGAAAACGACGTCATTCATCCGCGGGACGAACATGAAGAAGTGGCAACTTTGAAGCAATATAGCGGCAGAATGAGATAAGCCACAAACAAATGAATATCAAAAACGCATGCACCAGACAATTTTGTATGGACCAGTTGAGGTTATTTACTGAAATACGGAAGTCGGTTTCGGGGTATTCTGTCCGTTTTCGCGGCCGCTTATAACACTGTGCGGCGGTGCCGCGCACGGCCATTATTGCATCCGACAACAATGGGTGACGCACAATGGACTCGAATGCGGCGGAAACCGGTCATTAACACCGACCCCGGCTCCGGTAACAGCACACCTGCAAGCGATATACCCCACTCTAAACACAAGCTTCAGCTTTTGCATACGCTGGTTCAATACTCATATATAGGCGCAGCAACTTCTTCCGAGTTGGGGGGGGCACAAGTTGTCACCGCTGGTGGGGTCAAATCTGATTCGGCCTATCTCTTTATTTGCTGACGGAATAGGTATGCAATCTACTCAAAGTTGGAGGGGCACTGCCCCCAGTCAAAAAAGTTGGAGGGGGCAGCCACCCCTTGACCCCCGACCCCCGGTTACTGCACCTATGTTAAGCACTGTGCCCAATACAATGGTACAATGGTGCCGAGAGACAGGGCGTGTCGGAACTGACCTGAGGCTGGGGGCCGGCGTCGACGCGGGGGTCGCAGTGACGATTCTCGGGCGGGCCGAGCTTGTCAGCTGGGTAGGGCGGCAGTCCACACTGGGCGGCGCTGTAGGGCGGCGGGTAGGCCATGGCGGGGTAGGGCGCGGCCGAGTAGGGCGGCGGCGGGTACGGCGGACAGTACATGTGGTGCGGCTCGGCGTAGCCGAACTCCGACCGCCACTCCTGCCGGGCACGCGACACAACCTCAAACCACCACAGACGGGCACGCGGCACAGTTTCAAACAACCAAAGACGGGCACGCGGCACAGCTTCAAACAACCAAAGGCGGGCACGCGGCACAGCTTCAAACAACCAAAGACGGGCACGCGGCACAGCTTCAAACAACCAAAGACGGGAACGCAGCACAGCTTCAAACAACCAAAGACGGGCAAACGGTCTGCACTCACAAAACCGTAGCCGGGCACGCGGCACACCCTCACAAAACCATAGACGGGCGCAAAACACACCCCCGCAAAATCTTAGACGGACAGGCAACACACCTTTAAAAACCATAAGCGGGCACCCGACATACACTCATAAGACCACAGACGGGGAAGCTAAAAAAGATAAACGGGGAGGCGAAACAGGCTCAGAATAGCAAAAAGGGCATGCGACACCCGCTTACAAAACCATAAACGGCCACGCAAAAAAACATGAACGGACACGGGGTACAGACTAAAAAAAATAAAAAGGCACGAGACACAGACAAAAAAACGTGACGGCCACGGTAAAAAAACAACAAATGGGTTCGCGGCACACGCTCACAAAACCATACACGGGCGCAACCATCACACATTCTGGAACAATTATCATTTGACAGCACTAATGAAGTGTACATGTGAAGTGACCTAAAATTACGCATCGACTAAGCTTTCAGCGTCATCTTTTTTGGTTGGCAATTTATTGTCGCCGGTGCTTCCCTTCTCAGAAAATCCTTACCTCACCCGGGGCTGAGAGCATCTAAGCTTGTGCGGCTGCGCTCCCTCGCCCTGTGTGTTACTTATCCCAATTCTCATCCTCAAGCATCCTTAGTCTACATCTTCTTCCTTAGTATTCTGATTATCATCCACACAGCGGCGACATTGGAAGAGCCACAGCAATTAAGTGGAAATGTTCAGCAAATGCAAATACAGGAACGCGACGCCTCACAAAATATCGACAGGTGTGAGGCACATGCCTTTTGAATCTCCTCTCTCTCTCTCTCTCTCTCTCTCTCTCTCTCTCTCTCTCTCTCTCTCTCTCTCTCTCTCTCTCTCTCTCTCTCTCTCTCTCTCTCTCTCTCTCTCTCTCTCTCTCTCTCTCTCTCTCTCTCTCTCTCTCTCTCTCTCTCTCTCTCTCTCTCTCTCTCTCTCTCTCTCTCTCTCTCTCTCTCTCTCTCTCTCTCTCTCTCTCTCTCTCTCTCTCTCTCTCTCTCTCTCTCTCTCTCTCTCTCTCTCTCTCTCTCTCTCTCTCTCTCTCTCTCTCTCTCTCTCTCTCTCTCTCTCTCTCTCTCTCTCCCGCGTGCTGTGGGCGGGTGACCTTGCAGCCCGAGTAGACAAGACGTGCCTCACCGTCGCCTCCCTGCCCACGTTCTCGCCGCTACTGATGGATAAGCGCTGCGCGCCGCTGTGTTCTTCGCTGGAACTCCTACTATGACGTAATCGAGATCTAATGCGTAGACAGCCGGTGATATTACTAAGCCAGCAGGTTTTTGCGGCTACCGCATCAACCATGTAATCTTGTATGCATCGTGGATACATACAAGATCGAAGACACCTACACCTGCACGCAGAGCGGCGGCTCAGACACAAGACTTCGACCCTGATAGACAAAGGATTTTTTAGACTGACAGACACCACAGACAAAACGCCCCACTCGAATAGCGACGATACCAACTGCGCAGCAATTTCACCACGCGAGCCGGGACGGGTAAGTCACGCTTCCATGAACCTGGCACTCGCCTTGTTACATGCCTTTCTTAGATTCAGATCCCAGGGGCTGTCAGCGTGAACTGTTGTCATCGCTTTGTGAGAAAAAAATAGTATGCTACACAAACATATTTCCCATGTACTTCTTTCATAAGAGAATAATGCAGTATGTAGCCACTCCTTTCACGGACTTGCGTTCATAGCCTCCAGTAAAAATGTCAAGCCGTTGGGCACAAAAAGGCAACAGAAAAACAAGCAGCCATCGCCGTTTGGCCGTGCAGTGAGAGTCTATTCAGGCGCAGTCACGAGCCTGGGCCAGCTGGGTTCATTTGGACGCGGCGGCCGGTCCCCGCGTCAGCAGAGGTGTTTTGGCAGGCCACTGTCTGGCACCAGCGCAGGGGCACCGGCCTCCTGTGTTGGCACGCCCGGCGTCCGCTCCGAACGCCGCTCCCACTGCCTCCGCCAGCACCGCCACACAGACTACACGCCCCGGCCTCCAATCCACTCTCTCCGCTAATGCACGCCCCGCACGTTCGGATAAAGCAAGTACGCTAAGCGAGACTGCTGGAAACGGCGTCTCCAGGAGGGAAATGCATGGCTAATACACCAGGAGAAAGACTGGCTCATATGATGACTTACCCGACCGAACCGTCGGTATCTCCACCACAAGAAGCGCTATCCGTCAGTATCTCAGCTATCAGTTAGTCTCTCCGACATCCGAGGCTCTCTCTATGGATCCGTCACTCTCCAGCCGGCCGGTATTCGTCAGAGGTCACCGTTTCACGCTCACAGAGGCTGGCCGGCAGCAGCTGTCGCGTGCGATCCACCCGGCCGACGCCGCGGCCGACGGCACACTGGCGGCGGCGGCGGCGACCAGCTCACCGGCCGCCAGGAGGCACCGCGATGGCGCAATGCTTACACGATTACCATCCTGGCTGTTTGGCGCAAGTATAATGAGTGCGAATCTGACGGTGACATGGATGGGTATTGAGGTCGCCTTCGCAGGCTTCAGACTCGCTTGGTCGAAGCTGAGCTGGCCGCAGGTGAATACAGCAGGCTGTGCTGAAGGCTGCTGTGTCTTAGGTCAGGAGGCACCGACTGGGGCAGGCGTCGCCGCTGCTACATTAACACGCGCAGATACGGGGGAGGGGCAGGCATACCCCTCCCCCAGTTTCTTCAAGAGACAAACACAGAGGTGCGCAGCCTCGCCGTACTTGGTATGCCTGTAACTCAGTGTTTTTTCGCAACTCGTACCAACATTTTAGGCCGAGGTCATCTCGCGTCACGTCACCAGCCAAGGTCGGGTGAACCGACTTCAGCCAATTCTTCCAGAGACAGGAGAAACAGAACTCATGTTTTTATCTTAAAATTTATACAGCTTTCAAAGTGCATTCACCCAGCCTAACAACTTCTGGTAACGATATTTTTCATCAATGATCGGGGTTTTGGGGTGAGTGCCGTTCCCAAGTTCCAGAACTTAGCCGAGAATGACAATACAATTATTTGGAGGTAATCGTACTTGGCTTTCCACTGCAGTTTGAATAATATGCATCATGACCCATGCTGATGTAAGCATGACTTTTGGTCAAATCAGTTTTAGTATTGGACCTGGCAAGGTCCTTTAACACATCATTTAATCGGGACTAACGCCAGTATGGCAAGTATATTTTCCATAGATGCGACCCGTCAGCCACTATGGCTGAGAACTGAGAACTGAGTTCCGCTCTAACACTGCGAATACATCATCATACTTCCTGTGACCTAAAAAAAGACATCCGAGCAAAAAGTTGTATGCAGCATCTCCGAAGGAGTTCAAAATGTGCAATCTAGCGAAACTTCCCACTACCTAGAGTGGTTTCCGATATCTTCAGGGGCAGTTACCTCCTCCTGTGCTGGCGAGGTCGGCGCGACCCCCGCACCTGCGCGCGTTAAGCTCGGAGCTCGCGTGCCGTGCCGCCACGGACCTCTGTCGCCGGCTCACGCGCGCGCCAGCGAGGGTGGCTGGCGCTGGCGCTGACGGGGGCCCTGCAGCAGGCACCGCGCGGCCCACCGCACAGGGCACACCCACATCGGCGCTAGGGCCCACATTCCAGAGGTTATCAACGCTGAAGTCGCACTCTCGTTATAGTACGGTAACATTTCCGTTATCATGTCATTTCACAATGGTTATTCGATTTTTTTCGGCCCCACAACCACCTAGGTTATATAGCATCACTAATAATTTCTCTGCGGCGAATTTAAGGAAATAATGTTTCGCGTCCGGGTCAGGAAGACAGAGATAGACTACGCTGCAAAATTATTAGTTTTCTTCAACTGTCGCCCAAACATAATAACGAGGTATAGCTTTTTTGGAAGACGTGGAGTCATGGATGGATAACTTCGGGGGGGTGAAGGGTCAGGATCCCCATCCCCCTAGATTTTGGACCCCATAGACTTTGTATAGAGCTTGTATTGCCGTGTTAGCGTTAACGCACCCAGACCCCCCCTGGATCGAGAAGAGATATCCAGTCCTGCGTGGAGTGCTTCACTTCCATCGAAGCGTCAGGCTCAAAATTATGTTTCATTATCACTGTTTTTGCTACGGCTGCGAAAAAATCCATTTGGGGGCGGGGAGCTATCCCTGTCTACAGCACCGGGATGTTGAGAACAGCTCTAGCATTGATAACCTCTGGAATGTCGGCGAGGCTCGCGCGGATTTGGATGCGCCTTGTAAAAGGGAATGTGGCACCTTGGTCGAATCCTGGAATTTAGTGCAATGAGGCGTACTTTTAGCCAAAATAATGAAACCACTCATGATTTCTCTGAAAAATGTACAATAAGCTGAATATTTTGATTTTTAAAATACTCCTCTAGAAAAATAAATAAATATCAGCCTGTGGATGATGTCACGATCTGGCAACCACTACCATACTTGAAATGCTTCAAGGGCTTTGATTGGCTGATACTCATCGTGACGTCAGCATATTTCGTCACACCAGCAGCTCACAACAATGGCCGCCCGGCGACGGGGTTGATGAGGGGTTGGTGTCAGGTATGTTTGAGCTTTTTTCTACGGAAATATCGAGTTCCAAGACAAATGATATATGAAGTACCGGGTTTTCCGACTTGCTTTACAACTTCGCTATCTCAGTTAAAATCACGGAATGAAGGTGCCACATTCCCTTTAACTGCAATATTTTCTGGGCACCAGTAATGTACTTTGAAAAATGACCTATATAGCTTGCCTTAATTCAATGCTTTACAAAATCGCTAAATGCAAATACAATTTCATAGTAAGATTAGAAAATATTTTCTTCTGAAAATGGAAAGAATGTTTCTTAAGGAGTGGTATGAATGAACAGGAAAATTGGGGCCATTTGGTTTTTAATTCAATAATTAAGATATTTTCAGCTTTAATAAAAAACAGCCTTGAAAACAGGAATCTTTCCTATAGTAGTCATTTCGATGAGTAGCGTCCCGTAGCTAAATAGTAACTGACAGCTGACTACAAAGTAACCTGTGCTTAGCCGCCGACACGTGACTTTGGGCTAATGCCGAGTACTAACACTGCTGGACCCATGTGTCCTGGGCATTCTTGGAATACTCTAGCACGGCATAACCACACCGTAGGCGTAAGAATGGAGGACGGGATCATCTCCCTATTTTCAGGATCAGTTATTAAACCCATCATGTCGCATGGGAAGATATGGTCTTGAAAAACATCCCCATAGCCATCTCACACAATATTCTGGACGTTTCAAAGTGTTGAACAGCATGGTGACCTTGGCTAAATGGGTAATAACGTAACCTATGAAAAAAACGTAGCGTAATCGTATAGTGTAATTTTCAAACAAACAGAAGGGGAGGCGGAGCGATGCACCACTGGCATAGCATAGGTTTCCTCTGGTTGAGCGTATGCCTCGAATTTCAGCAGGTGGGTGCCATCTTCAGTACAAAACACTGATGGCGGGGCTGGTCCCAAGGTGAGGGCCGGACGGAGCAGTGACAGTGACAGGTGCCGCTGGTGACGTCACACCTACAGCCTTTCTCTCCTCACGCACCTGGATCACCGCCCTCTCGGTCTCCTCCGCCGAAATGGTGAAACATCCACAGGCGGCCGGGTGGGTAGCAGAGTGGATAGTTCCCCGAAGTCCGAGGAAGGGGAGGGGACACGCTTCGCTCTCCAAAGTCTGAACCGACAAAATTCGGGCAAATGGCTGAGGACCATGCTGGTTCGGGGTTCTATCAAACAGTGTCCGGACCTGGGTCAAATCAGCTCCCAAGCTGGGACGCCCCGTCAGCTGAGGGTTCGTCATCTCAGCTAGTAGCACTGGAAGCCTCGACAATCGCCACATACACAACCGGCAGCGATCATCAGAGGGGACACTGCTGCCGCAAGGGCCCACGGTGCATAACTAACCAAACGCTCGCGCCCCTCTCCCTCCCACACAACCGGAACGGGCCACCACGGCCACTGTCAATCCACCTCAGGCGGCTCCATAGAAACCATGGCTTCAACACTTCGTCGGAACAAGCCCATACCACTTTTTGAAAGTTGCAGATCTCAGCGGTAGTTGCGGTGACGTCTGAGCCCGCCGCCACCCGCAAGAACATTGAAACGCAGCCACCGCCAGATGGAGAATCGCAGGCTGGGAATCGCCCAACCCTAATTTCGACCAGTGGAGGATGGGGCACGAGCGTGGTGAGCTGGCCCTCCATCCCCCTCCTCTCTCTCCCCCAACTGGTTAATAAACTGTATGCCACTGTATGTGTAAGTGTAGCATTTACCCACGAATGGTTTAGTTGTGTACAGGGGACGGTTTCAGGCCCGTGCACCAGCGGCCGGACCGGAGCGGGCCAGAGCCGGCGGCCGGAGCCGGACCGGAGCGGCGGCTGAGCCCGGTGTGGGCGCGCCGACCCGTGACGCCCGCCCCGCCCCGCCCCGGCCCGCTGCCGCTCCAGGGCCGGCCAATGGCCGTCACCTCCACCCATGCAAAACCCTCCCCTCCCAATTCTCAGGAGAACTGATCTTCCCATCTTATCGTCTCGTCCCGTATCGTCGGTTAATTTAACTACTCAAATTTGCTACACTCAAGCCAAAATTTAGAACAAATAAAACAATGAAGATATGTTAAGAATTTATTCGCACGTTGATACGCAGGGGGTGCATAGCTGTAAAATTTAGCGCTGTCACTTTTCACCCAGCTGACCCAGGTTCAAGGCACGGCATATTTCCTGAACAATAAGCAATTTGACCGCCAAAAACTCTTCCAACAGGTTAGGAGTTGGCGACGAAATATGGCCTTGGCAGTTGGCATGACCCTAAGCCCCCAAAAAATACCATTACTGTATTTTGATAACACAATTAGGAGTCAAAGGGTTGGTGCCGGGGACCACGGCTCGCATCCCGGCACGACCCGGACGGGTGGTGGGGGTGGCGCGGAGGGAAAACAGTGTTGTGCTGTATGACGTGGCTGAAACCCCGCCCCTTGAGGCACTCGACAGTTAAACAATGTCCGAAATGTGATCGTGTTTTCGACGTCCGCTAATACCCCTGAAGAAGAAGCTGATTATCTTTTGGATTTTGCGAACCTGAATACCGTTGCACGAAAAGAAAATACACACACAAGAGCCGATTAAAATATAGAAGTACAGATTGATAAATTCGGGGCATGAGCTGATCCGGCAGAGCGTGGATGAGTGCCATTAGCAGGCCAGAGTACTTGTTTTGAAACAAATTGACGTCCTGTACAAAATTTAGATATGAGTGAAGCAAGAGGTTATTTCTCATTTCTTTCGAATCGATGATGCCCAAGTCTCCAAATTTAAGAATGCCCGAGGAAAAATTATGTGGCACCACTTGTGTTCATAGCACAACCAATTGGGTTTCGGTGGCGTTCATTTTCATCCAATTGCCAAAGAACCATTAAGAACGTGTACTGAATGCGTAGGATCACGCTGTCAAAGGGAGAAAGTATAGAAAACCGTAGGCCGAGTCCAACAATTTTGGGTGGACGTCACCCTGGATTCCAAGTTCGAAAGGGTGCGTCTCCTACTTTCGAAACCAGGGGCTCCTTGTTAGCGTCCATGGCTCCTTGTTAGCGTCCATGGCTCCTTGTTAGCGTCCATGGGCTCCTTCATAGCGTCCATATTTCCTTGTTAGCGTCCATGGCTCCTTGTTAGCGTCCATATTTCCTTGTTAGCGTCCACAGTTTCTCATTAACGTTCATAGCTCCTTGTTGCGTCAATGGCCTCTCATTAGCTTCCATGGCTCTTTGTTAGCGTCCATGGCTCCTTGCTTAGCGTCCATGCTCCTTGTTAGCGCCATTTTTTCTTTACTCTCTTTTTTTTCCCTTTTTTTCCCTTCTTTTTTTCTTTTTCTCTACACTGTCCAAAACGTGACTAAGGATTTTCCTTATTAATACATCATTAAGTGGGAAATTTTTTAGATATAAAGTGGGAGAAATGTGGCCCCCTTCCAGCCTCGCCAGGGCCATTACAACTCGCGCTGTGAACATCTTGGCGGACGGGTCGGACATGCCGAATAATCGCAAAAGCTTGGAGCACCTTCTAGAGATCACATGTGACGGTTTCAAACCAAACATCTTATGCCAGGCCAGAAACATTAACATTACGTACATTTACACGTTCGTGTACATCTTTCCACTTGCATCAGGGGACAACCAGTGTTTTTTAGATACAGGTTCAAATCGTCCAGCTAGCATCTGTGGCCGGTAAACTCTGGCCAGTCCTGCCAATCCCAAACCGAGGCCGGGCCTCCACGAACAACCGCCCGCCGCCACTGCACGCAAAACACCCCGGCTCATGCGCCCTAGACAGTTTGTATTTGCTGCGACACTGCTACCGTCGCCCCTGTGCGGGATGGATGAAGGCATTCTAAACCAACTCGGATGCCGGCGCCAGTGGTCACCCAATGAGGACGGCCTCCCGCACCTCTCTGGGCGCCGCTCAATGCACGGCCACTCCTCCGCTCTGAGGTGTGCCAGAGGTCACTGAACCCATCCTCATCCGACGGCCTCGGCTCTCGGCGGCCTCCCCGGTTACGATGTGCATGCAACCGTTAGTCCAGGCTGGTCACGGTGCCACGCGCGCCTCACAATGCCCCGGTCACCTCCGCGGGGCCCTGCAACAGCTGAAGGCGCCGGTGTCTGACCGGGTCCACGCTCGTCAACTCTGTGTTCCGAACCGGAGGCTCCGTGGCATAGTTCGCTACTCCACTACTTGCAGACTCTCCAAGCGGTAGCGGTTGCTATAGCAAAAAAGTAACGGAGTAGCAGGTAGCAGACTTCTGAGTTCAAAAGCGCTGCCGCTACCGACAGTCTTTGAGGGGACTGCTACAAAAAACAATGAGATGGAGATTGAGAGAAATGTTTTCCTTCATCAGAAAAACAAACATGGAATCAATGTTTTTGGTATTGTGTGATAGTAATATTATATCTTGCAATAAAACTGTAACGTTTAATGTCATACACAAATAAGTGGTAGATTTCTTTGAAACTCATTTCAAAAGAGAAATAGGTCATTTTTGGGCAAGCGCTTTACGATAAATATGTAATAGCGGTAGCGGAGCAGCGAGTAGCGGTTTCGTGATTGCGAAAAAGTAGCGCTGGTGGTGGTGGCGGTTTCAGCTAGCCACGGTAGAGGACGTACCGGTAGCGATTAAAAAAAAGAAACTGGTAGCGGTGGCAACCTCTGTTTGCTTCAAGGTAGATCTAAACCAGGAGCTCCCTAATGCTCTAAAAGCTCGACTAACCACACACATAACGGCAAGATACTGTACTACCGTATTTGATAATGGCCTAATGTCTAAAGAGAACGCGACAGCTTTATGGAACTGAGCTCACATGTCAATCAGTTTGGTAGGACGCACAAAAAGTGTACAGTTACACTTGCTGTCCGAATCCTTTATTGTATTTAAGTATCTTATTTGGACCCCTCCCCCAACAAACACACTTTCCCACTTATCGGGCGCATGTGCATGGGTGTTTAAGGAGCCTCTCAACCTGACCAAACGGAAAACGCAAGGTTCAAACGCAAACGCAGGGTCAAACGCATGCTGATCCATGCAATACCTCCGGGGTTTAAAGACGAAGTCACAACACCTACCGTCTTCAGGCTCACCGTGTAACGAGAAATAAGCAAATTGAGCGTAAACCAGCGGCCCCCTCCGCTGCAAGCGTATCATAGCGTGCAAGCTCGACGCGAAGCAGACCAGAAGCGGTGCATACCTCAGCTCTGGAAAACCTCACTTCGCCGCACATTAGCTTTGGACAATTGCGACCTGAAACCAAGCATCCGTAGCAGGCTGGATCTACAGACTGCCACCTCCATTCAAATCCCATAAAAATACAGGCGTGCCTTATTCCCTTCAAGAATACCACAAAAACAATGCCACTGGCATGGAGAAGCAGTCTTCCAACTGACCTTGACCCTAACAACCCTGACTTTGAACTCGTGTCCTGTGACAAAAAGAGTCTATTGGTCTCATTTTTCGCCGCAACATGCATAACGCACACGCAAGTCGGTCGAAAACGAGTTCACTAAGTTCTAAGAAAAACATTTACCGCCAACAACCAAAAACAGCGCCCATGTCTGTGAAATTCTGTAGCATTTGACGGCGCTCCGTTCAATTTTCCGAAACAAGATAGAGGGCAAGCATTGTATCAACACAAAACAATGCCGAGCAAGCAGACGCGGAGGAGGAGCGCGCCAGTGTAAGTGTGTCGTCCGGTGATTGGTCTGCCGTGTCGCGAGTCCTGGATCCGAACTGGAAGCACAGCCACAAAACAACGCTGGTGCATCCGGTATGTGCGCACGCTCAGACAGTCATTCACCCCGGCTGTTGTCCCCGTCTCTTGCTGGACAACGAGCCTACGGAGACATTACCTCTGCCGCAGCGCACTCAGGTCTGCGCAGGAAGCGCCGGCGGCACTGACCTGAGAAGGCATCACGCGGGCGGTACTCACCGGGGGAGTGCCGGGGGGTGGCTTGTGGCCCGAGGGCAGATCCCGGCCGGCGGCAAGCCCGTCCATTGATACTGGCCGGCTCCTGCCGAACAGACCACACGCTGGTCAGTCAGAGCCCGTCCATTGATACTGGCCGGCTCCTGCCGAACAGACCACACGCTGGTCAGTCAGAGCCCGTCCATTGATACTGACTGGCTCCTGCCGAACAGACCACACGCTGGTCAGTCAGAGCCCGTCCATTGATACTGGCCGGCTCCTGCCGAACGGACCACACGCTGGTCAGTCAGAGCCCGTCCATGAATACTGGCCGGCTCCTGCCGAACAGACCACACGCTGGTCAGTCAGAGCCTGTCCATTGATACTGGCCGGCTCCTGCCGAACAGACCACACGCTGGTCAGTCAGAGCCCGTCCATTGATACTGGCCGGCTCCTGCCGAACAGACCACACGCTGGTCAGTCAGAGCCCGTCCATTGATACTGGCCGGCTCCTGCCGAACGGACCACACGCTGGTCAGTCAGAGCCCGTCCATGAATACTGGCCGGCTCCTGCCGAACAGACCACACGCTGGTCAGTCAGAGCCCGTCCATGAATACTGGCCGGCTCCTGCCGAACAGACCACACGCTGGTCAGTCAGAGCCCGTCCATGAATACTGGCCGGCTCCTGCCGAACAGACCACACGCTGGTCAGTCAGAGCCCGTCCATGAATACTGGCCGGCTCTGCCGAACAGACCACACGCTGGTCAGTCAGAGCCCGTCCATGAATACTGGCCGGCTCCTGCCGAACGGACCACACGCTGGTCAGTCAGAGCCCGTCCATGAATACTGGCCGGCTCCTGCCGAACAGACCACACGCTGGTCAGTCAGAGCCCGTCCATGAATACTGGCCGGCTCCTGCCGAACAGACCACACGCTGGTCAGTCAGAGCCCGTCCATGAATACTGGCCGGCTCCTGCCGAACGGACCACACGCTGGTCAGTCAGAGCCCGTCCATGAATACTGACTGGCTCCTGCCGAACAGACCACACGCTGGTCAGTCAGGAGCCCGTCCATGAATACTGACTGGCTCCTGCCGAACAGACCACACGCTGGTCAGTCAGAGCCCGTCCATGAATACTGGCCGGCTCCTGCCGAACAGACCACACGCTGGTCAGTCAGAGCCCGTCCATGAATACTGACTGGCTCCTGCCGAACAGACCACACGCTGGTCAGTCAGAGCCCGGCCATGAATACTGGCCGGCTCCTGCCGAACGGACCACACGCTGGTCAGTCAGAGCCCGTCCATGAATACTGACTGGCTCCTGCCGAACAGACCACACGCTGGTCAGTCAGAGCCCGTCCATGAATACTGACTGGCTCCTGCCGAACAGACCACGCTGGTCAGTCAGAGCCCGTCCATGAATACTGGCCGGCTCCTGCCGAACAGACCACACGCTGGTCAGTCAGAGCCCGTCCATGAATACTGACTGGCTCCTGCCGAACAGACCACACGCTGGTCAGTCAGAGCCCGTCCATGAATACTGGCCGGCTCCTGCCGAACAGACCACACGCTGGTCAGGAGCCCGTCCATGAATACTGACTGGCTCCTGCCGAACAGACCACACGCTGGTCAGTCAGAGCCCGTCCATGAATACTGGCCGGATCCTGCCGAACAGACCACACGCTGGTCACAGGCCTATCGCAAATGCAAACACACGGAATTTCTTCCATTTTTAAGAACGGCCAGGACAAATATTATGATTACCGACAGAAGCACAAAGAATTCAACATTCTGATTATATCAGATATTCCTCGCGAAGTACACAGTTTTCACCTCTTGTCAACGGAGGTACCGAAATTATAACGCCTCGAGGGATGGATGACTTGGTGGATAGCATCCAAATCTCCTAGCCCACCGGTCCCGGGTTCAAATCCCGGCGGAGCCTCTGAATAGGTCAATCTGATCCTCCAAATGCCTCCCAACAGGGTAATAAGAGTTAACGACGCCGTATAACCTTGACAGTTGGTGCGTTGTTAAACCCCAACAATTATTCCGCTCCGGGCAACAAGAGACATGCATTTAAGCTTATCCACTCAAGCAACGGGCTTTTGCTTGATATTCAACTCAAATCCATCTCCGATGGCTCCTTGACCTCTTTATCCATCAACCGCACACGAGCAAGATTTTGTCAGGTCGAGATTGTCGCCGCTGAAGGTTTGGACAGGAGAAAATCTGCTTTCCCGATGTTCGGACGAACAATTCAACACAAATTCAGCTCTCTTGTAACTTGTACAGAGGCCGAAGTTTCGCAGCTGCTCAGTTTTCAGGCGTCATTCAGCGATGGAATTATTGAGTGAACTGGAACGGGAGGGAGCATTATCCCATCCCGGTTCTGTCTGATTGGGGCCAAGGGCGGGTGTGGCGATGACAGCCTGAGATTGAGCTCACCTTGTGCTGCCACCTTCAAACCGTGACCGGACTCTCTCAGATACTCCGACGGATCAAGCGCATTTTATTTGTAGTGCACCCCCTCCGCGCACTTCATTTGTCTCAATTATTACTGTTGAAAATGTAAAGTGTTGATTCTCCCTCCCCGTGGAACAGAATTTTCCATCGTGACTCCATAGTAATGCCAGGTTGGCAGAAAATAAATAAATATTAATGAGACATGTGGAAAGGGAACGGCGAAGAAGAAAACACATCAAATCCGTTAGTGGGGAAAGGAAAAAAACAACGCAAACTCACTGGACTTATGAAGTGAGTTTTAAGTTTCAAATCGACGTCCAAAACTAATTTTGAGAGCACCATGACACCGGATTTCATTCTCACAAGACAGGTACGTAACAGCGGCGAAACGACTATTTGGATAACACCTGTACAGTAAACCGACCACTGCATGAGACGCGGCTTCTTGCCACTAGACCACCGCGCCACCAAATCACAGCAAACGGTTTGTCGTAAAATAAACTTGAAACAAGTGAAGCCATTTCATATACCACACTGCTGAATTCAATTCAATGCCTTGCATGGTGTGCACATTAGGCAGAGGAGGTAGGCATTCAGTTTGAAAATCAATAAAATAAACAAGTACACAATAAAAACAGGCACGTGCTTGCCTCTGATAAGCCAAGACCGGAAAATGTGAAAATGATTTTAAAACAGCGGGCTGTCCATTTCGGCAAGGTGGTGGAGAGCCGGTGAGACCAGCAAGCGACCTCCACCCCCCCCTGCCGCAACACTTCAGGACCGCATTAGCAAACTAGGCTGGAGATGGGTATCAGAAAGAGGTTATTTCATGATCAACTTAAGAATGCTGATTTGTGGTAGATCACCAAGAAAACGCAGTTCCCCTGACCGGGGAGACAGTTCCAGTGTGAACCCTGCTGTTGACCGCAACAGAGATCCGGGCGTAGTTAGCGAAACCATTACACCTCACAGACACAAACACGTGCTCAGTGAACTCCTGAGATTTTTGGGCTTCGTGCCGCATATGTCCACGACACAAATTTCATTTTTCACAAATGGGATGAAACCGGCGATTTCGAATGGAAGCCGGGACTGGGCTCCAACACCAGCCTCCACCTCCCCCTCGGCCCAGCACGGAATCGCCCATATGATATGAATACACAGGAGGAATATCCCTGGACTATGAATCGATAATGAACGGAATTTGTGTCGCTCAAAATATCACGCTTGGAGCCAGGGAGTCCCTCCATCCCCCCTTCCCCTAGTCACCCCCTCCCCTCCCCGGAGACCTACTCCTGCGCACAGTACATCCAGACTTGTGAAGCGGCCTGTTACAGCGACGACTTCTGAACAGCCTCTCCGATTACCTGCGACCCAGTCTTCTGCCCCCGCGAGTTCGCCCTCCGCCACAGCACGTGCGACCCGCGCCGGCACCTCACCACTTCTGAACACCTCCCAGCCCACCAGCGGCGGCTGGCAAAGCCTTCAGCTGCGGCAGGAAGCGTGTGTGGGAATGTCTTCATCGGCAGCCCACGTCCCCGCGGCAGCCCTCTCTAACGCCCCGGTGCACTAGCACAGGGGGTCAATAGTGGCGGCGACCCCTGGCTCTGCGGCCGCGCCCATCACTTCCTCTAGGGCCCCACAGTCAGAGGCTCTCCCGCAGTGGTTGACGTCACAGCCTCCGCTCTCAAGGACGGGCTGGATTTCGGCATAGACCTCACTGATTTACTGAAATCAAGTCACACTAGGAGCAACCAAGGCAGCGACATTTAAAGCGGTTAGGAGACCTGGCCGTTTTAGAGTGGTTGAGCACACCATACTTTTTGTTTGGTCTTTTTATTACTTATCGCTTTCGAGTTATGGCCACAAGACATCCAAATCCGGGGAAAAATTGCAGTGTACTTGTTACACCAGAAGCTAGACCGGTGCGTGCGCAGTTAAAGAACCACGTCCTACAGTGTACCTCTTGTAGTTGGGTACTTTGATACAACTTTATCTACCTCTTTAACAGACAAACTTCAAAATAATATTTTCCTCGCAGATAACACCCTACCGCACACCATTGGTTTCCAGGGTACAAATTCATTACACATCTATCTTAATTGATGCTTTAAGTTTTTCATATTGTTGTTCGCAGGGAAGCCTTCAAAAAGAAAGCATCCGAAAAAGCGAAAAGATACGACCGAGGTAACACGCATGGCCTAACCATGCTGGTTCCATGTCCCTTCAAGGCCCATTTCCATATCAATGCCCCGAAACCGTTCTATAAAGAAAAAATGTTCTGGAATAAGCGCCTCCTGGCCGCCACGTGCCAAGTGCGCACTTTACTGAATATCCCCTGCATATTCAACTCATGAAGTAGCGTCTACGACTTACTCTGATTGGTATAAAGAGAGAGAGAGAGAGAGAGAGAGAGAGAGAGAGAGAGAGAGAGAAGAGAGAGAGGGGGGCCCGGTAGTTCAGGTGCACTCAACTGTGAGGGGCTATTGACAAAAGCTTGAAAGCCTGCTGAAGTGGCTTCAAGCTCTGGTGACCCCTCAGAGACCCCTCAGAGATTATAAGCTGGAACTTTTTAACTGGCGATGGCAATTGTTCCAAGATGCCAGGGATTGGGAACATTAAGTTGATTGTGGCTGAATGGAAAAAAACTATTCTTTACCATTTTCCCCATGAATCTCCAGCAGGGAGGTCGAGACTCGTATCTGATTATAGGGCATAGGTGTATAACTATAGCTAATAGAGCTGTTGACAACCGGTGGTCTATTATCACCCGCCCCGGCGGGGCCTCCGGGCCGCCTTCATCCTGGTGGGGGAGGGTGTTTGAACACACCCCCTCCCTCGAACTTGGCTCTTACGCGCGATAGCAAAAAATGAGAAGCTGATGGATAGCTCATACAAATTTATGAAAACCTAAATCGGTCATTTTTTGGCTCATGGTAATATTGAGGTCATAGCAGGTCAAAGAAGGTGACATGTTAGAGAAGAGTTTCCGGGCTTTGGCGTCTGACAGAGTAAAGTTAGAATAAAATTTTTAGGTACAATTCGCTTTCTCAGGCGAGTTGAATGATGCATAATATGACTATACTAGGTTAAAACATAAAAATGACCTGACCTAAGGTCAGGTCAAGGTCAATTTCCAACCGAGTAGTCAATGTGCATATCAATCGACTCGCAGTAGCAATCAAAACGTAATGGTATCAAAATTAAAGGTTTACCACCATTCCTCCAAAGTTATTGACCAAAGTCTGAAACCTGCTTAAGTAAATCCAGCTGACCTCTCAAAGGTCACAGGTCAAAAACTGAAATAATAACCCGAAAATGGGACCCGGATACTACGATTTGAAGAATATGAGGAATTCACAGCTGTATCTACATAAATACAGCCCAATTCCAGTTTTACCCCCCATGCATTTCTTATGGAGATGTCATGATCCGTACCTGACCCTAAGTCATCAGTATGAAAAATTCGAGAACATATTTTGTAGCACTTGGCGGCGACATTATGTTGTAAAAGTTTCAATCTGATAGATTCACCCATTTCTTACTTATGCACCTTAAACGTTTTTGGAGGTGAGGTCACGACCTGCACTGGTGACCTAATCTGAGATAACCGGGGTGGCCTAGTGACTTGGTTGCCAGTCTTCGGATCGGATAGCATGGATTAACGTGGGTTCAATCCCCACGGCGGGAAACCGCCTTCCATGTCCGCTCTGACCCAGTGGAGAGGATCCTCAAACATCCACGCCAATACTCCCTGTAATTGGGCAAGTGTGCCTGTTGGGAGTGGCCCTAATAAAAAACCCAACCTTAAATTGTTTCGGAAAGCTGAGGAATTGATCAAGGATAAGGTTTGCCAAGTACGGCGGCGCTTCACGCCGCCTTTTTCGTACCACCGGAAAACCCAGAGCGAGGGTAATGTAAGAGGCACTCATGTCAATAGATACCTACACATGCTTTCACTTCCATAACTTAGAAAATATTTTGAGGCAAAGTAACTTGGCCTAAATTCATTGCATGACCTGAGATGACCCAGACCAAAAGTTTTTTGAAGGCATACAGAAAATATCACGGATAATTTATCATCAGCATGGCAGCACTCCAAGCTATTATTTTCCAAGTACCTAGGGAAACCTCAAGAGGGATTCAAACACCCACCCCTGAAGCAGGGGCTAACATAAGAGACAGTTATGTTTCGAAAAAGCTGGTCCTCGTCGTGTTTCATACCAATATTATCTGGTCTAAGCTGGGTCTGGTGGGGAAAAAAGTAAATTAATTCCCTTTCCCAGTAGCATATTTTACCATTTCATTTGCATTATATTCATTATTTTAGGAAAGCATGTGCTATAGTCTGGGGCCATGAGACAAACAACTTTTATGATAAAACAATCCTTACTTATGCTAGTCTGACTTTCAAAATTGAGGAAAACATAAAACTAGGTTTGCTTTTTATAGACATATATTGCTACCTATGGACAGTTCATATATCCAGCAGTCACAGAGTGGTTGGCAATTAAAGGAACACAAGGCCTAAACTAGAACAAGAACAGTAAGACATGTTGAGTATTTTTAGTTGTGCAGCATAGAAGATGCATCACCATGAAAAAATTATAAATGCATCAATTTTTTTGTTAGCTTACAACCAACTTCATCTAGTGCAAATGCAAGAGAAAATAAAGTATGGGTTTCCAAATAAACCTAGACATGACCTACCTTTCCACTATCAGTTCTTTTTAGCATCAAATAGCTCATTTCAAAACATCATTGTATGCAGAATGTTAAAATATCTGCAAAAATACCAAAAAGTGTACATTTCAAGGCAGATTTTGTAATTTTTTTACAACTTATGTCAGTCCTTGCACAACTGACTGATAATGTCCCCTAAGAAAAGTTTTTGGCCATTCTAGAGCAGTTGGTCTACTTTGAGAAAAATATTATCAATACAGATGGCATAAAAACATCCAAACTTTCCAAATTTAAATCCAAACAAGCAAAAACCATTGGTCACTCCAGCACTCTTAAGCAGTCCAACCTGATGGTACCATCTTCCTGGAAAGCTGTCCAGCTAACCAAGGAAATATAAGCAAACATTACCACCTGCCTGCTAACATTAGCACCTGCCCATTAGCACACAATCAATCCCCATCTTATACACATCAGGCGAGGTCAGAATACAAAATGCCCGGCCTCAAATAATTTAAAACCATGAAGGCCATAATAAACAAGTTTAATACTTGTGCCATGTTTCTTATAAGATGTCATGGACTCATAGTATGATGGGGTTAAAGGGAATGTGGCACCTTGGTCGAATCCTGTAATTTAGTAAAATTAGGCGTACTTTTAGCCGAAAATAGTGAAACCACTCATGATTTCTCTGAAAAATGTACAATAAGCTCAATATTTTGATTTTTAAAATACTCCTCTAGAAAAAGAAATAAATATTAGCGTGTGGATGATGTCACAATCTGGCAACCACTACCATACCTGAAACGCTTCAAGGGCTTTGATTGGCTGATAATCATCGTGACGTCAGCATATGTCATCACACCAGCAGCTCACAACAATGGCCGCCTGGAGACGGGTTGATGAGGGGGTTGGTGTCAGGTAGGTTTGAGCTTTTTTCTACAGAAATATCGAGTTCCAAGACAAATGATATATGGAGTACCAGGTTTTCCAACTCTCTTTACAGCTTGGCTATCTCAGTTAAAATCACGTTATGAAGGTGCCACATTCCCTTTAATCAAAACTCCTCACTTCTGATAATGAACAATTTCTACAGGCAATTGAGTTAGATTCATTAATCTATTTGTTATGATAACTGGAAGCCCAAAATGGGTGAAATAAATCATGCCAGTACACTCATGAAAAAACAAGGTGCAAAATGAGAGTTCAAGATGCATAAGAAAAGTTGGAACTTTTAAGTTGAAAACTTCTTTTTAAAACTTATAACTGAGTCAATGTTTGGAGTCAGTCCACTGTCCTGGGGGTCCACATAGTACAGTCAAGTTTTTCCTTTCATCCTGATATAATTTTACTCCCTCTGAGGTCTCATCATGTAGGTATACAGAATGTCTTTTATTGTGCTGTGTTAGCTTACATACTGGAGGGAACTGAGTGAATCCACACTTGTTGTCGGAGTGCTTTTATTTAACCCAGTCACACTTTTGATGGCAGCAGGTGTGGTGCATCACATGAGAGCTCAGTGTGTTGGCTGGCCAGTGTTGGTTTAGTGAGATTACCTAGTGACAGTGTTTGCTGATACGTTTAGGTTTGGCTTGTGTTTCGTGCTGTTGCGGCTGGGTGAGAGTGTGAATGAATAAGCATATCAGTACAGATTCAAAAGGGTCACAGTTTAAGGAAAACTGTTTTTTAATTAAATTAATTTTGCTTGATTCAATCCTACACTGGTGCTGATGCACCTACCTTGCCCTCCTAGCTAGGCAGTCATAAATCGATTCACAGTCAGAAGGCAAGCAGGAACAACGAGAAAACTCTCAATTTGTCATCTAACCCCACACAACAGAACTGAAAGGCACCTATGTACGTACGCACCTGCCTCACGAAAAAAATACACGAATTTTCACACCACCACCAAAAAAACAACAACGCTATGCTGTTTAATCTCTCGAACGAACGAAAGTTTGCACTCTCTAAAATTCCAAGGCCCTAAACAAATGCAACGGGCACCCCAGGCTAAAGTTTTGGTCTCTGATCCAATTTACCTAAGAGCTATATTACTGTTCTATTATTGCATATTTTATCGAAATACTTACAATTCGACAAATCAAACATCAGATTTTTCTACTTTGACAGCTAAAATTATATAAGAAAGCAGAAAAACCAAAAGTGCCTGAGACGGCGCGCTGAAGACAAAAGAGGATCGCCCCATGGCTCTGCGAGTAAAACCTCAAAACAAAAAAGCCGTGTTATTCTGCCCTGCAGAACGCATACTAGTGTGCCGCACGCATGCGCAATATGGTATCTTGTAGGCATAATACCGTACTGCGCATGAGTGTGGCATACTATTATGCGTTCTGCCGGCAGAATAACACGCCTATACACATACAAATCCGGTTGTATGTATTCTATAATGTGAGCCGCTGCTTTAGTTTTTTATTGTGCGTATACAATAAACACGGTTTCTCAGTCTGGACAGGACCTCCCCGCGCACCCGTGGTGGCGTGGCCACCCCTGGAAGCTGGTTAAGCCTACTGCCACATCCAGAGTTCGCCGTACTGCCTTTAGGTGTCGCATTGTAAATGACTGGAACTCGCTACCGGTGTCCGTGGTTGAAGCCCACACTGTCGAACAGTTCAAGGCAAGACTGGACTCAAACTGGACTCACCTATGGTACGAGGTCCCTGACTGACCGACCCCCCATCCACGGGCGACTGCCCGTGGTTTCCGACTCAGTCTCTCCGGCTGAGAAAGACCAAATGAGGACTTCTGTTAATTTGAGCTCGTCATAGAAGCGGAACCTGCAGGCCATTTGGCCTCCAAAATTTTCCGAAAACCGTAGGTAAGGTAAGGTAGGTATACCCCTAGGTAGGTATTTGATAAAAGATGTGTTAGTTCTCAGCACATAAAGTACAAATACTCATTGATACTAACGTGCATATACTCTGTCGGTATAGGTAGGTATATACAAATTTGTTTTCAACACAAAATCATGTCATGTCATCAATGATGTCAGTTGATGGTTATTTGAGGGTAGTATGTAATTGCTCACCCAATAATAAAATAATACCCAAAGTACCGATTGCTCCTGCTTGGACATTTTTAAAAACCCACATGTTAAACATGACTGGTGGGTACTGTGAACTAAGAGTTGGAATAGGTATTTATAACTTCATTTATTGACTATTTTGAAATGTGAAATATTAGTTGTGTTATTCTGCCAGCAGAACACACAATAGTATGCCAAACTCATGCACAGTACAGTATCTTGGGGTACAAGATATCGTTCTGTGCATGCGTGCGGCACACTAGTATGTGTTCTGCATGGCAGAATAACAGCTATGTTAAATATATCAGAAAATAGGAGAAATGGATATATAGGAACACCTTACCTCCTCATGGTAATGTCTTTTAGCTAAAAATGCTTCCTTGTATCTGTTCTCATTTTTGTGTGAATGAAGCAGGCTCAATCTGGCACAAATAATAACTAGCTTGTACACTGATTTTATGTCATGCTAATTTTGATTTGGAGGCTTTATTTCCATCAGGGGAGAAGTGAAACATTACGCCTATTGGCCCTTTTCAGCTGAATTAAGGGCAAATCCATTGTTTTCAACATTTCTTGCCCCTAAAAGCACCACAGCCTGGAATTTCATCAAGGTCCCACATCAGCATTCCCTTTCACAGGCTTTGAGAAGTGGTATCCTTTTTCAATTTTTTTTAGTTTGCTGCTTGCTATTCTGCTTGTTTTTTGGGTATAGAATCTACTACCAGTTGGAGAGTCTGCAAGTAGCAGAGAAATACACCAAAGTAGTATAACACCCAGCTCTCATTATATTGAGTGCAGGGCATGCAGTCAGTAAATAGGCGAACCTTTATTGCTATCCCTTGTTCAAAGTTTGGTTTTTCTCAACTTTGATGTCACAATCACTGCATAGTTATTTGAGTTTGAATTGAAAGTGTGAGATCATTTATTCTGGGATTGGTAATTGCAAGGAGGTTTTTCTTGGAAGAAATGAATAATTAGCCTTTTACATCCCATCTATTAATAGCTGTTGATCCACCCCTGGGTCTGAGACTGGAAGGGAAGTGGAGGCAAGGGTCTCAGACCAAGGGTATTTGAATACCACTCCTCAGACTTGGCTCTTAGAAGAGATAGCTGAAAATGAATAATAATGTTTGGGAGTTTGCAAAATGAATGGCCAAACTGTTTCAATAATTTAAGCAGTACCTAGTATTTTTCAGTACAGTTTACAATTAGGTGCTTCTTTGCTTGTGTACTTGTTTTGTGAGTATATTGTTATGAATTTGAAATGCTCCACATTTGTGAACAATATTTATAGGATGAGAGTTGAAAAAAATCACAGCAGGGTTACACTGAAAATTTTCTATTGTTTTACATAATTTCTGATAGATATCATACCAGAGTAAATTTCAGTTCAAATGAAAACTCATACCAGCAATTTTAATGGTGTATAATATAGTATTTTAGCATTGATTCTTAAACTTGACCTGATCTTAGGTCAGGCCAAGGTCACCTAAGTTTAAACATTGTCATAGTGCACATCAAATAACTACCTACCAGTGGCAATACAAACACTGTGAAATAAAAAAACAAATATTTGTCCCCATTCATTGTGAAGCTATTATTAAACTTTTTTATAAACTTTGTCCCAGTTATTTCAGGTTCAGCTTTTGAGATTGAAGCTTCACTGAAGCCAGGAAGGAACTTGTGACGAAAAAGCCGACCCCGCCATCCAAACAAGCAATTCCCGCAATGGCAGATCAATTTGGAAGTCGAAGTTTAACATCCCTCCAAGCACAGGGAACACCGCCCCGATCAGGGGGCCCTCTCACCAATCATTTGCCAGTCGAGCTACGTCTGGTAAATATTGAGCGCCGGAGCGTATCAAGGAAACCGATCCCAAGTTTTTATTGGTACAATGCCACTGCGCGGTTTTCTGAGCGGGCTGAAACCCAACGCTCAAGACGCTGAGCTACCGGGACGGCAAGTAGGAATGACAAGATCAGTGAAATATGAGCTCAATGAAAATGAAGGGCTTTCTCCACTCGGTGAAAAGTTCTTGTCGGAGCGAAAATCTGTTTATTCTGTAAACCCTCGTCAGCGAAATTGAATGTGTCAATTTCACTGACGAAGATTTACAGAATAAACCAAAAATAAGATAAGCAAGTAGGTTTGCCTAAGGAGGAAAACCTACCTATGTGACTTCAGCTGATCTCTCAGAGGTCACAGGTCCGAATCACCAACTTCAACCTCTGGAGTGACCTCATAACGCGGGTATTAGGATTTCAGAGGCGCATTGGCTGGGTAACTCAACCTTGGGTGGGATCGCGAGAAAATGATTTTTCGTTCAATGTTTTTTTTCGTGGGTTAAAATAGTAGCATTGAGGGTGGAAAATTGTAGTGCGATCGCGATCGCATACTGGCTTCAAATTGAATATAAGCGAAATGACATGCGTGTAGGCTTCTCAGATTTAGTAAATATTTTAGGACTTCTCGAGTCCCTCACCTTTTCTGTTGGAAAAGTTCTAAAATGTTTACAGAATCTTGAATATAACAATCGATTTTGGGTACCTAGTTCACGATCGTGGAATCGAGGAACAAAATAATGTCATGCCAAGCGCTGGTTAAATTGTCAATAAATGTATACGACCTTGGTTTTGAAGCATTCAATGATCCAATGAAGCAATAGAATTGGCAGTGATGATCCAAATGATCCAATGAAGCAATAGAATTGGCAGTTTAAAGCGTGATTTCTAAAGACTGGGTAGCAGGGGAGGCTAAGCTACACTGCACGGTTTTTATGTTATGTTTTTTATTGTTTCCGTTTTCTGATAGTTCTTATTTTTCATTTTCTTCATTGTGCTTTTTTTTTTCATTTTTTGACCATACTAAAATATGTGCACCATCGCTACATATACCTCAATATAAATCTACTCCTACATATATCCACTGCTTGTGTCTACGCTTTCTACATAATGCCTACCCCAAAAGTTGTGTGGACACTAACCAGTGGTGGATCCAAGGGGGATTAGGCAGGCTCAAGCCCCTTCCCGCGAATGTCTGAGCCCCTATAGTCAATACATAGGTGAGGGAGTGCCCGGGGTACTGGCGGGTGAGGCTCGAGCCCTCCCCCCCAGGAATGCCAGGATCCGTCACTGACACTTACGCAGTAATTCGAGAGAATTGAGCGGGACGGTTTTGGACGTTTTTTTAATAATGCTCTACAAAGCATTCGTTTCGGCATTGCCGTGTTTCTTCGTCTTAGTTGAGGGCGTTCTGAGGATTGGTGTGGAATGTGGGAAGGTGAATTAAATCTTCAAGACACTTTCCGCGCGCAGTGATGGCCAAACTTGTTCTCAGCGCTTGTCCGGTTACCTAGGAAAGCATTCATTGCCTACCTCTGTTATAAGTTTACAGTTATCCCTACCTCATTTTAAAGATACATCCCTGCTGTGTTGGGTGAAGTTTGTATGAACTATTTCTTCTGTTTCAGGAGTGATTCGGTCCTAGATGGTTGTTCCTGCTGCCATTTTGTCTTTACTCTTTGCAGCTGGACGTGCTTAAACTGACAGTGTGCAAGCAAATGCACCATGTCGTTTATTGAGGATTCCTTTATCATGTTCTTCTCCCAGGTGAGACGTTTTATTGAGCCTAATGGGCAGTAGCTGCAGGCTGATTGAAGCGCTTTGGCTACACATTTCGCCGTTCTGTTCTCCACCGTCATGTTGGTTCTATGTTACGTGAAGCTCGGCAGACTTATTATTGAACATAGTGTGTATTCATTATTTCAGCATCAAATTTGGGGGGCTTAATGTTGGAGGAAATAGGCATGTAGCCTGCGCCTGTGACTTCCAGTTCTCTTAAGTAACTGCCAGGATATGTTTTGACCAGGTTTTACAAGTATGATAAGGATTCCCTGGCCGTGGTACTGTTTGGTCTCCCCCACATTCATTTAATCGATCAGTTGACATCAGACTTCAATGCATGATCAATTCTGACCTTTCAATCGGCCAGAGTGTGTCCAAGTTCATTTTCAAAACATGTGTTGCCTATATGTGCAGCTGCTGCCATACGTGGGCCCATGACTACTCAGGCCCTGCACCGGCGCTGCCCCTATGGGTCAACAGTGACCTCTGAGGTAGCTGTCGGCTACGCCTGCCCCACCTGCGGGTGTATCACACAGTGTGAGGAAAGAGGGGGACTTTCGCCTGTTGGAGTGGCGGCTAGTACGCTGTCCCACAATGGTAGTACCACCCAGGTGGGGGTGCGCGTTAAGGCTAGTACTGAGATATCCTGTCTGACGAACGTTGGCTGTGAGGTTAGGGGCAAATACTGGACGCCGAGACGTAAACAAACCGAACGCACTATAGTTCAGGTAAACAAGCTGAGCCACTTTCAGAGCAAAGTCGAGGCTGTGGTGCGGCCATCGTCCTGCGTATGTATACGAATGTGCGGTATATACGGATCGGTAGCCTTGCCTCAGACTAGTTAATCGCCACAGTCGTTTTCATGTAGGAAATGCTAACAGGAATGTGGATTGTCACAAATAGGACTCATATTCAGTGGGTGTGCTCGGGTGTGCGCGCTCGCGCGCGGTGTTTATCCTCTTCAAACCACCAGTTTTCTTTGAATGCACATTGGAGACCTTTATACAACCTGTTAATGACACTGTTTTATCGTTGGTGTTTGGAATTTATATACACCTAGCATTCTGGCTCATTTCATCAAATTAGAGAGTGCTATAAAAGGAACCTTGCTAAAAAAATCGTGAAGTCGAGAACATGATAAAGAAGTGAGCTCCAAAAATTGGTTTTGAAAAGTCGGGAATACGTTGACGTTTGTCCTTTCTCGAACTCGCGATGCCTGGACTTGGCTCTGATTCGCGACTTTCCTGCCCTTATAAGGATGTTATGCCGTGAAGGTGGCGAGCCCCCCCCCCTTCCAGCGGGCGTGTCGTCGATTAGGGGCACCATGGTCGTTTGGCACGTGGAGGTGGCGACGTGTTCCGTCGGGCTGACCTGGGGAATATCGAGGGTACCAGCAGTAGCTTCCGTCGGGTACTGAAGGGGCTGGGGCGCCGTTCTAGCTGTAGGTTAAAGCGTTACCACGTCGCAGTGGGGTTTTAGTTGTGCTAATGATCGGATTATTAATGCAATTTTCGTCTCACCTTCTTTTTTACTGTGTTTTATTATATCTGTTTAACTTGTGTTTCCGTGTGTATATATGTATGGTATTGTGGTGCTGTGTTCATCCGGGATGCTCTTTTCTTTTCGTCATACTTTTACGTGAATTACAACTCGCTCTTGGACACGGGTCGACATCGGTGACTGTCTGGGATTTATGTAGGGGCCACACGCTATTGGGGGCTGTGGCAGATGCCGTGTACCATCACAAGTCTCTCCACGCGCAGTTCACATGCTCGTTATGTAGTTAAACTGTTATTTTGACCGAAATAAATGTACGGCTTCACATAGCATCCATCCAGCATAGATTATTGAAGAACGTAGGATAATTGAAGAACAGAATCACGCGACGGCACCTCGGAATTGTTAGCTTCCCACAATTGTGAGGTATTGATTTTGCCATTGTCCCTTGTTGTATTTCTCATGGATTTTTTTCCTGTTTGACTTTGCAGGCTATCTTCTTCAGTGGAGGCTGGGTATTCTTCATCAAGATGCTGTTTAAAGACTACGAGATCCACCATATGCTGGTCCAGCTCATCTTCTCCATCACCTTTGCTCTCTCCTGCACAATGTTTGAACTCATCATATTCGAAATTCTGGGCTTCCTCGACTCAAGGTACTACCAGCAAAGCGCGTTGCATGCTTGTGTTGCGAGAGAAGAGTGATGACTGAATGGAAGAACTTACCTAGCAGTGACAGTGCGTTGTATGTCTAGCTATTTAACACCCACCCCGGTGGGCCTCTAAGCCACCTTCGCCATGGTAGGGGGTGTTCCGAACACCCCCTCGAACTCGCCCCCTATGCTTGATAGCGAAAAAAACGCCAATACTGGTGGGTAGCTCATAACAAATCGTGAGAAACATGCCAGTCACTTTTTGGCTCAGGTCAATATTGAGGTCATGCCAGGTAAAAAAAAACTGGCATGTTAGGGAAGAGTATCTGGAGCCAGCGGGTTTATCCTTGCCACAGTACTGTCCGTTCAGACAGCGTCGGCAGGTTCCCGCTCGGGGGCCGGTGGAGCGTGGTACCGATCCCTGCGTCATGTTGGTACTGCTGAGTGGTGAGCCGTCTCACTGATGCGGATGGGCCGGCAGCTCGCGCTTCTTCCACTGGAAGCTGGACCTCTACCTGATGCTGCTGATGGTGGTGGTTGTCATACCGTTCTACATCGGCTATTTCGTCATCTGCAACATCGGCCGAGGTGAGGTGGAGGCACGGTGCCGTTCTCTGACACCTGTGCTGTAACTGACGGTGCCGTTCTCTGACACCTGTGCTGTAACTGACGGCGCCGTTCTGTGACGCCTGTGCTGTAACTGACGGTGCTGTTCGGTTACACCTTTGCTGTAACTGACGGTGCCTTTCTGTGACACCTTTGCTGTAACTGACGGTGCCTTTCTGTGACACCTGTGTTGTAACTGACGGTGCCGTTCTGTTACACCTGTGCTGTAACTGACGGTTTCGTTCTGTGACGCCTGTGCTGTAAGTGACGGTGTCGTTCTGTGACACCTGTGCTGTAACTGACGGTGCCGTTCTCTGACACCTGTGCTGTAACTGACGGTGCCGTTCTGTGACACCTGTGCTGTAACTGACGGTGCTGTTCGGTGACACCTTTGCTGTAACTGACGGTGCCTTTCTGTGACACCTGTGTTGTAACTGACGGTGCCGTTCTGTTACACCTGTGCTGTAACTGACGGTGTCGTTCTGTGACGCCTGTGCTGTAACTGACGGTGTCGTTCTGTGACACCTGTGCTGTAACTGACGGTGCCGTTCTCCGACGCCTGTGCTGTAATTGACGGTGTCGTTCTGTGACACCTGTGCTGTAACTGACGGTGTCGTTCTGTGACACCTGTGCTGTAACTGACGGTGCCGTTCTCCGACCCCTGTGCTGTAACTGACGGTGTCGTTCTGTGACACCTGTGCTGTAACTGACGGTGCCGTTCTCCGACGCCTGTGCTGTAACTGACGGTGCCGTTCTGTGACACCTGTGCTGTAACTGACGGTGCTGTTTTGTGACACCTGTGCTGTAACTGACGGTGCTGGTCTGTGACACCTGTGCTGTAACTGACGGTGCCGTTCTGTGGCACCTGTGCTGTAACTGACGGTGTCGTTCTGTGACACCTGTGCTGTAACTGACGGTGCCGTTCTGTGACACCTGTGCTGTAACTGACGGTGCCGTTCTGTGACACCTGTGCTGTAACTGACGGTGCCTTTCTGTGACACCTGTGTTGTAACTGACGGTGCCGTTCTGTGACACCTGTGCTGTAACTGACGGTGTCGTTCTGTGACGCCTGTGCTGTAACTGACGGTGTCGTTCTGTGACACCTGTGCTGTAACTGACGGTGCCGTTCTCTGACGCCGGTGCTGTAACTGACGGTGCCGTTCTGTGACACCTGTGCTGTAACTGACGGTGCCGTTCTGTGACACCTGTGCTGTAACTGACGGTGGCGTTCTGAGACACCTGTGCTGTAACTGACGGTGCCATTCTGTGACGCCTGTGCTGACGGTGCCGTTCTGTGACACCTGTGCTGTAACTCACGGTGCCGTTCTGTGACGCCTGTGCTGTAACTGACGGTACCGTTCTGTGACGCCTGTGCTGTAACTGACGGTGCCCTGTGACACCTGTGCTGTAACTGGCGGTGCCGTTCTGTGACACCTGTGCTGTAACTGACGGTGCCATTCTGTGACGCCTGTGCTGACGGTGCCGTTCTGTGACACCTGTGCTGTAACTGACGGTGCCGTTCTGTGACACCAGCGCTGTAACTGACGGTACCGTTCTGTGACGCCTGTGCTGTAACTGACGGTGCCCTGTGACACCTGTGCTGTAACTGACGGTGCCGTTCGGTGACACCTGTGCTGTAACTGACGGTGCCATTCTGTGACGCCTGTGCTGACGGTGCCGTTCTGTGACACCAGCGCTGTAACTGACGGTACCGTTCTGTGACGCCTGTGCTGTAACTGACGGTGCCCTGTGACACCTGTGCTGTAACTGACGGTGCCGTTCTGTGACACCTGTGCTGTAACTGACGGTGCCGTTCTGTGACACCAGCGCTGTAACTGACGGTGTCGTTCTGTGAAACCAGTGCTGTAACTGACGGTGCCGTTCTGTGATGCCTGTGCTGTAACTGACGGTGCCCTGTGACACCTGTGCTGTAACTGACGGTGCCGTTCTGTGACACCTGTGCTGTAACTGACGGTGCCGTTCTGTGACACCTGTGCTGTAACCGACGGTGTTGTTCTCTGACACCAGCGCTGTAACTGACGGTGCCGTTCTGTGACACCTGTGCTGTAAACGACGGTGCCCTGTGACGCCTGTGCTGTAACCGACGGTGCCCTGTGACACCTGTGCTGTAACTGACGGTGTCGTTCTGTGACACCTGTGCTGTAACTGACGGTGCCATTCTGTGACGCCTGTGCTGACGGTGCCGTTCTGTGACACCTGTGCTGTAACTGACGGTGCCGTTCTGTGACACCAGCGCTGTAACTGACGGTGCCGTTCTGTGACACCTGTGCTGTAACCGACGGTGTTGTTCTCTGACACCAGCGCTGTAACTGACGGTGCCGTTCTGTGACACCTGTGCTGTAACTGACGGTGTCGTTCTGTGACGCCTGTGCTGTAACCGACGGTGCCCTGTGACACCTGTGCTGTAACTGACGGTGTCGTTCTGTGACACCTGTGATGTAACTGACGGTGCCGTTCTGTGACACCTGAGCTGTAACTGACGGTGCCGTTCTGTGACACCTGTGCTGTAACTGACAGTTCCGTTCTGTGACACCTGTGCTGTAACTGACGGTGCCGTTCTGTGACACCTGTGCTGTAACTGACGGTGCCGTTCTGTGACACCTGTGCTGTAACTGACGGTGTCGTTCTGAGACACCTGTGCTGTAACTGACGGTACCGTTCTGTGACGCCTGTGCTGTAACTGACGGTGCCCTGTGACACCTGTGCTGTAACTGACGGTGCCGTTCTGTGACACCTGTGCTGTAACTGACGGTGCCATTCTGTGACGCCTGTGCTGACGGTGCCGTTCTGTGACACCTGTGCTGTAACTGACGGTGCCGTTCTGTGACACCAGCGCTGTAACTGACGGTACCGTTCTGTGACGCCTGTGCTGTAACTGACGGTGCCCTGTGACACCTGTGCTGTAACTGACGGTGCCGTTCTGTGACACCTGTGCTGTAACTGACGGTGCCATTCTGTGACGCCTGTGCTGACGGTGCCGTTCTGTGACACCAGCGCTGTAACTGACGGTACCGTTCTGTGACGCCTGTGCTGTAACTGACGGTGCCCTGTGACACCTGTGCTGTAACTGACGGTGCCGTTCTGTGACACCTGTGCTGTAACTGACGGTGCCGTTCTGTGACACCACCGCTGTAACTGACGGTGTCGTTCTGTGAAACCAGTGCTGTAACTGACGGTGCCGTTCTGTGATGCCTGTGCTGTAACTGACGGTGCCCTGTGACACCTGTGCTGTAACTGACGGTGCCGTTCTGTGATGCCTGTGCTGTAACTGACGGTGCCCTGTGACACCTGTGCTGTAACTGACGGTGCCGTTCTGTGACACCTGTGCTGTAACTGACGGTGCCGTTCTGTGACACCTGTGCTGTAACTGACGGTGCCGTTCTGTGACACCTGTGCTGTAACCGACGGTGTTGTTCTCTGACACCAGCGCTGTAACTGACGGTGTCGTTCTGTGACACCTGTGCTGTAACTGACGGTGCCGTTCTGTGACACCTGTGCTGTAACTGACGGTGCCGTTCTGTGACACCTGTGCTGTAACTTACAGTTCCGTTCTGTGGCACCTGTGTTGTAACTGACGGTGCCGTTCTGTGACGCCTGTGCTGTAACTGACGGTGCCGTTCTGTGACGCCTGTGCTGTAGCTGACGGTGCCCTGTGACACCAGCGCTGTAACTGACGGTGCCGTTCTGTGACGCCTGTGCTGTAACCGACGGTGCCGTTCTGTGACACCTGTGCTGTAACTGACGGTGCCGGTCTGTGACACCTGTGCTGTAACTGACGGTGCCGTTCTGTGACACCTGTGCTGTAACTGACGGTGCCGTTCTGTGACACCTGTGCTGTAACTGACGGTGCCGTTCTCTGACACCTGTGCTGTAACCGACGGTGCCGTTCTGTGACACCTGTGCTGTAACTGACGGTGCCGTTCTGTGACACCTGTGCTGTAACTTACAGTTCCGTTCTGTGGCACCTGTGTTGTAACTGACGGTGCCGTTCTGTGACGCCTGTGCTGTAACTGACGGTGCCGTTCTGTGACACCTGTGCTGTAACTGACGGTGCCGTTCTCTGACACCTGTGCTGTAACCGACGGTGCCGTTCTGTTACACCTGTGCTGTAACTGACGGTGCCGTTCTGTGACACCTGTGCTGTAACTTACAGTTCCGTTCTGTGGCACCTGTGTTGTAACTGACGGTGCCGTTCTGTGACGCCTGTGCTGTAACTGACGGTGCCGTTCTGTGACACCTGTGCTGTAACTGACGGTGGCGTTCTGTGACACCTGTGCTGTAACTGACGGTGCCGTTCTGTGACACCTGTGCTGTAACTGACCGTGCCGTTCTGTGACACCTGTGCTGTAACTGACGGTGCCGTTCTGTGACACCAGCGCTGTAACTGACGGTGCCGTTCTGTGACACCTGTGCTGTAACTGACGATGCCGTTCTGTGACACCTGTGCTGTAACTGACGATGCCGTTCTGTGACACCTGTGCTGTAACTGACGGTGCCGTTCTGTGACACCAGTGCTGTAACTGACGGTGCCGTTCTGTGACACCTTTAGCTGATGGTGCCGTTCTGTGACACCTGTGCTGTAACTGACGGTGCCGTTCTGTGACACCAGTGCTGTAACTGACAGTTCCGTTGTGTGACACCTGTGCTGTAACTGACGGTGGCGTTCTGTGACGCCTGTGCTGTAACTGACGGTGCCTTTTTGTGACACCTGTGCTGTAACTGACAGTTCCGTTCTGTGACACCTGTGCTTTAACTGACGGTGCCGTTCTGTGACACCTGTGCTGTAACTGACGGTGCCGTTCTGTGACACCTGTGCTGTAACTGACGGTGGCGTTCTGTGACACCTGTGCTGTAACTGACGGTGCTGTTCGGTGACACCTTTGCTGTAACTGACGGTGCCTTTCTGTGACACCTGTGTTGTAACTGACGGTGCCGTTCTGTTACACCTGTGCTGTAACTGACGGTGTCGTTCTGTGACGCCTGTGCTGTAACTGACGGTGTCGTTCTGGGACACCTGTGCTGTAACTGACGGTGCCGTTCTCCGACGCCTGTGCTGTAACTGACGGTGTCGTTCTGTGACACCTGTGCTGTAACTGACGGTGTCGTTCTGTGACACCTGTGCTGTAACTGACGGTGCCGTTCTCCGACCCCTGTGCTGTAACTGACGGTGTCGTTCTGTGACACCTGTGCTGTAACTGACGGTGCCGTTCGTTGACGCCTGTGCTGTAACTGACGGTGCCGTTCTGTGACACCTGTGCTGTAACTGACGGTGCTGTTTGGTGACACCTGTGCTGTAACTGACGGTGTCGTTCTGTGACACCTGTGCTGTAACTGACGGTGCCGTTCTGTGACACCTGTGCTGTAACTGAACTGACGGTGGCGTTCTGTGACACCTTTGCTGTAACTGACGGTGCTGTTCTGTGACACCTGTGCTGTAACTGACGGTGCCGTTCTGTGGCACCTGTGCTGTAACTGACGGTGCCGTTCTGTGACACCTGTGCTGTAACTGACGGTGCCGTTCTGTGACACCTGTGCTGTAACTGACGGTGCCGTTCTGTGACACCTGTGCTGTAACTGACAGTTCCGTTCTGTGACACCTGTGCTGTAACCGACGGTGGCGTTCTGTGACGCCTGTGCTGTAACTGACGGTGCCTTTCTGTGACACCTGTGCTGTAACTGACAGTTCCGTTCTGTGACACCTGTGCTGTAACTGACGGTGCCGTTCTGTGACACCTGTGCTGTAACTGACGGTGCCGTTCTCTGACACCTGTGCTGTAACTGACGGTGCCGTTCTGTGACACCTGTGCTGTAACTTACAGTTCCGTTCTGTGGCACCTGTGTTGTAACTGACGGTGCCGTTCTGTGACACCTGTGCTGTAACTGACGGTGTCCTTCTGTGACACCTGTGCTGTAACTGACGGTGCCGTTCTGTGACACCTGTGCTGTAACTGACGGTGCCGTTCTGTGACACCTGTGCTGTAACTGATGGTGCCGTTCTGTGACACCTGTGCTGTAACTGACGGTGCCGTTCTGTGACACCTGTTCTGTAACGACAGTGCCGTTCTGTGACACCTGTGCTGTAACTGACGGTGCCGTTCTGTGACACCTGTGCTGTAACTGACGGTGCCGTTCTGTGACACCTGTTCTGTAACCGACAGTGCCGTTCTGTGACACCTGTGCTGTAGCTGGCGGTGCCGTTCTGTGACGCCTGTGCTGTAACTGACGGTGTTGTTCTGTGACGCCTGTTCTGTAACTGACGGTGCCGTTCTGTGACACCTGTGCTGTAACTGACGGTGCCGTTCTGTGACACCTGTGCTGTAACTGACGGTGCCGTTCTGTGACACCTGTGCTGTAACTGACGGTGCCGTTCTGTGACACCTGTGCTGTAACTGACGGTGTCGTTCTGTGACACCTGTGCTGTAACTGACGGTGCCGTTCTGTGACACCTGTGCTGTAACTGAACTGACGGTGGCGTTCTGTGACACCTGTGCTGTAACTGACGGTGCCGTTCTGTGACACCTGTGCTGTAACTTACAGTTCCGTTCTGTGGCACCTGTGTTGTAACTGACGGTGCCGTTCTGTGACGCCTGTGCTGTAACTGACGGTGCCGTTCTACACGTTCGTGACACCTGTGCTGTAACTGACGGTGGCGTTCTGTGACACCTGTGCTGTAACTGACGGTGCCGTTCTGTGACACCTGTGCTGTAACTGACGGTGCCGTTCTGTGACACCTGTGCTGTAACTGACGGTGCCGTTCTGTGACACCAGTGCTGTAACTGACGGTGCCGTTCTGTGACACCTGTGCTGTAACTGACGGTACCGTTCTGTGACACCTGTGTTGTAACTGACGGTGCCGTTCGTTGACGCCTGTGCTGTAACTGACGGTGCCGTTCTGTGACACCTGTGCTGTAACTGACGGTGCCGTTCTGTGACACCTGTGCTGTAACTGACGGTGCTGTTCTGTGACACCTGTGCTGTAACCGACAGTGCCGTTCTGTGACACCTGTGCTGTAGCTGGCGGTGCCGTTCTGTGACGCCTGTGCTGTAACCGACAGTGCCGTTCTGTGACACCTGTGCTGTAACTGACGGTGCCCTGTGACACCTGTGCTGTAACTGACGGTGCCGTTCTGTGACACCTGTGCTGTAACTGACGGTGGCGTTCTGTGACGCCTGTTCTGTAACTGACGGTGCCGTTCTGTGACACCTGTGCTGTAACTGACGGTGCCGTTCTGCTGACACCTGTGCTGTAACTGACGGTGCCGTTCTGTGACACCTGTACTGTAACTGACGGTGCCGTTCTGTGACACCTGTGCTGTAACTGACGGTGCCGTTCTGTGACACCTGTGCTGTAACTGACGGTGCCGTTCTGTGACACCTGTGCTGTAACTGACGGTGCCGTTCTGTGACACCTGTGCTGGAACTAACGATGCCGTTCTGTGACACCTGTGCTGTAACTGACGGTGCTGTTCTGTGACACCTGTATTGTAACCGACGGTGCCGTTCTGTGACACCTGTGCTGTAACTGACGGTGCCGTTCTGTGACACCTGTGCTGTAACTGACGGTGCCGTTCTGTGACACCTGTATTGTAACCGACGGTGCTGTTCTCTGACACCTGTGCTGTAACTGACGGTGCCGTTCTGCTGACGCCTGTGCTGTAACTGACGGTGCCGTTCTGTGACACCTGTGCTGTAACTGACGGTGCCGTTCTGCGACACCTGTGCTGTAACTGACGGTGCCGTTCTGTGACACCTGTGCTGGAACTGACGATGCCGTTCTGTGACACCTGTGCTGTAACTGACGGTGCCGTTCTGTGACGCCTGTGCTGTAACTGACGGTGTCGTTCTGTGACGCCTGTTCTGTAACTGACGGTGCCGTTCTGTGACACCTGTGCTGTAACTGACGGTGCCGTTCTGTGACACCTGTGCTGTAACTGACGGTGCCGTTCTGTGACACCTGTGCTGTAACGGACGGTGCCGTTCTGTGACACCTGTGCTGTAACTGACGGTGCCGTTCTGTGACACCTGTGCTGTAACTGGCGGTGCCGTTCTGTGACACCTGTGCTGGAACTGACGGTGCCGTTCTGTGACACCTGTGCTGTAACTGACGGTGCCGTTCTGTGACACCTGTGCTGGAACTGACGGTGCCGTTTTGCGACACCTGAACTGTTTATTTGATTTTATAAGGGCCACGCCCAACAGGCACACTTACCCAATTACAGGGAGTATTGGCGTGTACTGACTGTTTGTCAGTCGTCCAGAACTGACTGTAACTGACTGTTCCGTTCCGGCAGTGCCGCGGCACCTGCAGCGTCCTCTGACAGTGCTGAGCTGGCTGGTGTTTCTGTACGCGTTCTGGAAGGTGGGCGACCCGTTCCCGCTGCTGAGTCCCCAGCATGGCCTGTTCAGTATGGAGCACCTCATCAGCAGGAGTGGGAGTGATCGGCGTCACCGTCATGTCCATGCTCTCCGGGTTCGGAGCCGTCAATTACCCCTACCAGAGCATGGCCATCTTTATGAGGTAAGCGCACAGTGTTCTAGTATGCTTTAATGTTGTTGGCTTGTTGCGATACTTTTTGACCTCTCAGCTGGTCAACTTACATCGCGTTTTCCTGTTCCCAAGAAATATGTGTGCCAATTTTTGTCTTGATCTGTTTTGTTTGCTCACCCCCCGCTGTTGTGCAGATTTGCACGTGCCCTCCTCTACTCACATTCGCTTGCAGTATTTCACGTCCACCGCCATGTCCTTTCCTGCCTGCATACGGGCACGGGTTTGTCGTTATCCCCCTCTTCCCCTCGTCCCCTGACCCAGTGTCCCCAACGGATTTGCACGTGCTTCCCATTACCCCCACCTCTCTGCTGTCGTACACGATGTCTCTGTTACCCCGCTAGTCTGTGGTGGAGCACGTGCTGTGTGTACCCCCTCCCCTCCGCCTGCGCAGGCCAGTGTCTCCGGCGGACGTGCAGGCGCTGGAGCGGGAGCTGCTGAAGCGGATGGACATCATAGTGGCGCGGAAGCGGCGGCTGGCGTTGGCGCGCCGCAGCCAGACGCAGAGGATCGTCGGCGGCGACGACCGGTCTGTGGGGCGTGCTGAGCGGCGCGGCGGCGTCCGTGTGGGGCGGTGGCCCCAGTCAGAGTCAGCTGAAGCAAGAGGTGGCCGCCATGGAGGTGAGAGAGAGAGAGAGAGAGAGGGAGGGAGGGAGGGAGGGAGGGAGGGAGGGAGGGAGGGAGGGAGGGAGGGAGGAGGGAGGGAGGGAGGGAGGGAGGGAGGGAGGGAGGGAGGAGGGAGGGAGGGAGGGAGGGAGGGAGGGAGGGAGGGAGGGAGGGAGGGAGGAGGTAGAGGGAGAGAGAGAGAGAGAGAGCTTGCGTCTTATTTACCATTGAGCTGATATCATTCGTTGGCATTGGTTGAGGGTGACAACTGTGAAAGCCTCGTCCGCCTGCTGGCAGGAGGTGGTCCGCCAGCTGTTCCTCGAGGACGTGGACCTCCACTTCATGCTGGAGCGCATCGAGTGGTCCAAAACCTGGAAGGGCAAATACTTCAACCTGCTTGGATACTTCTTCTCGATGTACTGCTCATGGAAAATATTCATTGTAAGTGATTTCTGAGATTATACATTGGACGGTGATAACCATAATTGAGACCATTGGGCTTGGCTGGGCTGGTCAACACGTGTTCACTGTAGAACAAGAGACGCGAGGAATACAAGTTGATAATGCGGTGATCCACCATCGCAATGATTCATCGTTTCCTTTTGCCCAACGGAGACCATATTTCTATATTATATGTTTGTATGTGCTCTTTAGCTTCAAATAGACCTATTACTCTCTAAGGACAAAGATGTGTTAACTTTAGCACACGGTGAAGTACGGACTTTCAGAACTTTGTCTAGCGAGGACAGTTTGGCAATGCAGTAAGCCCATGCATTTGTTTCAGTGCACTGTCAACATAGTGTTTGACCGGGTGGGCAAAGTCGACCCCATCACCAAGACCATGCATATTGTGGTCAACTGGCTGGGCTTCAACATAGACGTCACCTTCTGGTCCCAGCAGATCTCCTTCTACGTAGTGGGCTGTATAGTGGTGACAT
>JAOTON010000425.1:0-44148 GCA_034440635.1 Lepas anatifera | reverse complement strand
GTAGTGTATTCCGTGGACGCCATGGATCAAAATCTATTCACATTTAAACTTGCGCTGGTAACAGTGGCATCTCCATAAAAGTCCGGATCTTCCGGCTGCTGGTAAGGTTGTATTTTAGACCTCTCTCGCTGTCGGAAGTTTTGCCCTGCTGAGGGAGGATGATGAGCAACAAATGAAGAAGGCTTCCATAGATCTTAGCTGACCCCGGAGGATAATTTTTGGGGTTTTCACTCGTTCGAACAGATCTCTCGCGGCGGCTTCTGCTTCTAGTGATCATAGACCAATCAATTTCTAGGTGTCCCCTAAAATCGATTATTTGGGTACCTTAAAAGGTACGAAAAGGATTCGGGCGGGTCAATTCGGCATAAACCTCCCTCAGGATCGTTCCGTCACCCGCCTCTCCTTGCTATTGCACACAGCTCACATCGGTAAAAACGCCGTCTTGGGTCAACTAGGCCATTTGACCCAAATCAGGTACAAAGTAGCTCAGCCTATTCTTCATGTTTACTTTAAATGTGTTAAGAATGGTCTATTCTGTCAATATTATTTCGAAAACACACCCCCGTAGCTTTCTGGTACGATTTTTTAAGCTGTAACTATGCAAAATTTATTTCATGCTGATTTCTCGAACGCGGACAGTGACCTGATTAAAGACCAAATTATGATCGGATGTCCAAAATAAACCATATCATGGAAAATTTGCGGGGCGCTCATTTTTAAACAAACATAGGCAAAATATGAAGCCACATCGATTTTAAAAAAACACCAATGCAGCAGCATTTCATATGTTAGTAGACTCATGAAGGCTCATGTTGTCCAGTTGCAGAACAATGTGCGGTATCCAGCTTCGGCCAGGCAGGCCGAGACTGGCCAGAAAGTGAGGGGACCATAGACCTTCAGCCTCCAACTCTGGCACTACATTTTCCACTGCAAAACTGAAAGCTAACCAGATTTTGGCCTATTTTTGCTGCCAGTTAATCACACTAAACAATTTACTGTGCCCACAAATCCATTAAAAACGAAATAAACATTTTTGCTGGAAGTGAAATGGCCTGGTCTCACCTGAGGCTCATTTTGTGAAAACAGCCTGTTAGTTACCCTCACTGGTCCACAAGAGGAGGTAAGACTTGAAAGAAAGGACGTGCTTGAAATGCGGTCATGAGACGGAGTGAGCTAGCGAGCGATAGCAAGGAAGTGAACGCAGGACTGCATTTCCCAAATGACGAATTTGTGTTGAATCTTCTTTGTATGTCATGAAGATTTATCTCCACTCCGTCGGATCTATGGGACCAATTGGAGCAAGGATCACATCGGCAGATCCATGATTTCCGGTATTGTTGCATAGGCAAAAAAAACTGCATCCATGATTGTGACAATGTAGGGTCTGCACATAATTGACTGTTTTTTGGTCCAAAAATGTGGTAGCCATCGGCTTAGTATGATGCTCAGTACCCCTGATCATGCTGTGTATGCTTTATTAGTCACTCATATATTGGGATATTACAGCAATCGTAATATAAGAAATATAGGTAGAATTCGCAAAGCCCTATTAATGTTTAATGAGACCTCTTAGCAGGGGCGTAGCCAGGAGGGGGCGGCAGGGACAGCCGCCCCCTTAGGGCCCGAAGGGCCCCCTGAGAGATACGGACCGCACGAAGCGCGGCTCGCCTCCACTATGATCTGTGGCCAAATTTGAAATTTCATACCAGACAGCGCACTCTCAAGCCCTCTTCAGCACTCTATTCTGTAACAAGCAAGGCCCTTTTTATCCATCAGGGCTCTTTTGGCGCTGTCGCAGGGAAATCGAGCGAAATCCTGGCTACGCCCCTGTCTCTTAGTAAATACAAATGTGTGATAACTGAGAAGTGTTGCTCCAATTTTTCCTCCCGCATTATTTCAAATTGTTTTATTTTATTCATTTTGTGTTTTATAACACAACAATAATACATGGTTGCTTGAATTTAAAACATCAGTCCCACTAAAATATTCGAATTTTGTTATGGGCTACACTTCGGCTGCTTTCGATGAAAACATCACCCCTTGAGCGATGCTCCCCTGTAGAGATAAACGCTCCCGTCGGACCTTTGTCCCCCTCTCTGTCTCCTCGGTCGGTTAGTCATTCTAAAATTCCCGAGCATTTTTTCTGGGGGACGTTTGCAAGCCCGATTTAGCTATTTTCGTCTAACTAACACGATATTATTTCACAAGACAAGTAGCTATTTCTCTTGTTAATGGAATACAGAAGTTACCGAAATATCAACAATAATGATTGGACAATCGGTCGGATGAAGTCTGATGCTTTCGTCTCAGTTTGGAAATTGTAAGAGCACTGATCATGGTTTTTGAGAGACAATAAATTGTTAGGTGGACTTAAAATGATAAAACATCAGCAGCTAGATTTCACTTCTTGGTACGAGCAGGTGCGATGCACCGTTTTAGATTCTTGGAAGTTTTTCAAAGACAGAAGTGTAGATTTTATTATAAAACTTGAAAACTGTTTTATAGAACTTAAAAAACTTCTTCGCCGAGCCTTTTTAATTTTTATTTTGTATGGGAATGGTATGGAAGAGATAGCCACAAAACTTTTTGTTTTCGTTTTCTCGATCTTTACCCTGGACACATCATTGTAGCTCACCTCTTGCTCGTCTAGACCATCGATCCAATAAGAAGACACCTTGCGGAGATGACTGAATGTTGGGGCGGTAAAAAATGAACCAGTTTTGATGACCGGGATGATGTAATATTAATTAGGGTGAATCCCATTGTTTTTTTTTACAATTCCTTCATATCCTCATTTCAAATATTTGATTCGACAACACGGTAGTCAAGGTTCATGCAAACTCTATGGCTGTGGCGGATCCAGAGGGGAGGGCAAAAATATTTACCCCCCCCAAACGGACAAGCTCGGGGCAGAACTATTCTGTGCCTTCCCCTCCCCCACAAAGTCATCGACCTCCTTTTTGCCTCGACTCCGCTTGAGTTAATAACCGAGATTTGTGTTCGCTTAAAGGGAGATACGCGAAAAAAATTATTATTGTGGTTTCTTACTATTTGAAAAATCCTGATAACGAAACTATCAATGAGTTTTGTATCTTCGGCAAAATTTTGGGGAGGCCACTCACTTATTATCGAAATAGGTTAACAGTTTCGATAAAATGCCCATCACTTGCCCATGCCCATACCCATCACTTACTTTTCGAAAACTATTTAAAGTTGAAAAATAATGTTTCTTAATAATACAAATGTTTGCCCTCCTGTAGTTGTATTTGAATTAATTTTAAAAAGCTTTCAAAAACTCCAAAATGAATAAGTTTGTCCTAAAAACGGAAAAAACATAATTACTCAAGTCTTCAGCGGTTTCGTACCTCGAGTCTTGAGCCATTTTCTGCTTCCGCCCCAGGATGACAAAACTTTTGCGTCAGATAGGTCACGTGACCCTGGTTTGAGAATTCCTAGGCTTCTGATTGGTTAATTGTGATTTCTTTTAAGCCCTATATTTCTGCTTCAAAAGAGTTTTGGAATGTTGTTTTTCTAAAGTAATTTTTTCTGGAGTAGCCCAAAGTTCTACATCACTGTTTAGGATAGATATGACCTAATTCTTAGAGAAATTGATAGCCTTAGCCATGTGGACGTCATAAACATCGATATGAGGTGTACCGGTAAAGTCGTCTAGAAATGTTGACTTTGAGAGCAATTTTAAGGCATTTGCAGGCCGAATTCGCAAAAATGAGAATAGGACTTCTGAAACAACTTTTTGTAACCTTTTGATATAGCCAATAATTTTTTTTTCGCGTATCTCCCTTTAACTCTAAACTTCAAACAGAACCAGTCAACTTCAGTGTAAGCATTGGGCCGTGGATAGCAAAAACAAGCATCTTGTGCGCATATTTTTCACCCCGTGATGGTTTTTTGCCTTTCGTCTTGGGCATCCCCAAAAACTACGGTCAAATTATATTGCGGCAACATTTTTCACTGTCTGACGTTTTTTTATTTGTTGCGACTTTTCCTTGCCCCCCTCCAACCGACCGGCTAGATCCGGCACTGCCCAATGGAGACGTCCTTATCCACTCAGCAGGGCCTCAGCAGCCGGATCCCGTCCTCAGTCGGCTGCCACGTGACTGGCGCGCGCCCGAGGCGCAGAGAAACCGGTCACGCCGGTAAACAGGTGTCCGTGTGCCAGTGGCGTAGCCAAGGGGTGATCAGACTATAGGCTCTCCTTTTGTTCAATATTTCCTATCCAAATTTGTGAATATATTTATTTTGGCTTCTAACTGCAGTTTCTCTGCTATCAACCACCTTGACGTATTTCTTGTAATGCCACTGCTCCTGTCCCATTCACCAAATCATGAATGAACAGACCTGGCTCAGCGGCGACTCATGCGAATCTGGTACTGCCAGCGCCATCTATTGGGAAAGTTTTATAAAACTTGAAATAACTTTTTCGCCGAGCCTTTTTTGATTTTGATTCTGTATGGAAATCGTATAGAGGAGATAGCCGCAAAACTCTGTTGTTTCCGTTTTTCCGATTTTTACCCTGAATTTTTGGAAAACGCTTTCAAATTTCAGCTTCTAATATCTTTCTTATAAAGCAAAAATTCAAAAAGTACAACAACAGAGTTGTGGAGACTGGCTCCTAGAACATAGGCCCACTCACACTGTTTCAATGATTATATTATGTAAAAAGTTATTCAAACTTTAAGTTTGAGAAATTTGAAAAAGAAAGTCAGATTGTACAAAAACTAGAAATGCGTCACGCTTGAAATATCAACTGCCGTAAAGATACACATATTGTCTACTTTTGGTGAAAAAATCACGACGATGGCCACCTTACTTTACGAGATATTTCACGAAATATGCTCCCATAGGGTTAACATTGATAACGCACCCTTAAGCCCGGGAGATGGGTGAAGCGACTGTGGCTCGGCGGTAGAGTCCGCTGCTGCCCGTTAACACCCCTCGCCGTCCCTGCCTAGCTGTGTGTGCTGTCAAGGTCTAAAGCGTACATGTAAGTGGAAAATCTAACGCAGTTCTGTTAGGCTAAAGCTGGAGGAAATATATTCTCTGCAGAAGTCGCTCTTGCCCGAGGGGATTCCTTTGAGCCGTTGGTGTAGAATTAATAATACTCTCTTAGGACTTAATCTTATCTAGTGAGTACTAACGCATTTCTAAAGTTGGAGCCTCAGTGTTACCGCGTGCCATTATTTCCCAGCCATCTTCCACCGGAGCGAGTTGCCAAGGCTGACATTGATCCAGTGAGCGTAAGTTCCACCGTGAGGTGAACCTTACTGCTGCTGCATCCATATTGGGGCCGATCCCGCTAATTACCAGTCAGCTACCTCTGATCTGGAATTACGTGATATCGCCCAAGTAGCCCAAGGGCAGCATTGGCAGATGTAATTGGGTCGTTTGTCCTTCCTCATTCAGCCTTAATTGCAGTCAAGGTGCAATCTTGAATCTAATACTTCTGAATTAAATACCTTGGCGCGGTCTCTCGGCTCATTTTGGGGTCTCTCAATTGAAGGGAAATATATCGTATCGACATCGTAAGTCATTGACTATGGTTCTAAAATCACAAATAGTACTTCAAGGACTCTCATCTTATTCAAGGGATCCGATCCATCAGCTTTTCTTCGTAGATGTGCACGTTTTTTTTTACATGGTCACAGCACTTAAAGTCCCCAGCATGGCCAAACTTTACATTTACGACCTCGTTTGACCCTTAGGGGATTGACTAGGGCCAATGAGAGAAGTTTATAATGTAGAACACCATCACCGACATCAAACCACTAAAGGGCGGTTTGGTTCTTGAGACAGAGGAAGGTCTACCGAAAACCAAGTGACACACGACAGTGCATGCACGGCAAAGGTGAGTGTCCTGGACGGTACTCCCAAAGTGTAATACGATCGTTCATTCACCAAGCAATCAAGTACTGCAGTGACTGGGGTGAAACTCATCTCGAGCTCCAGCGCTGCAAGCAAATACTTTGATTGGCCGCAGGGCCTAAGCAGACTGGCCTGGGGTCGACCAGAAATGGGGACACTTCCGAAAAGACAATTAACAGGGTTCGTTATTGGCGAAATTAAATGGGAAAAGCAGAGCTGATATCAGCTTATACACAGTATAACAACTTAGCCCAGTCGGCGCTAAGCCTTTTGGCTGCATCTGAGACAGCTCCTTCCTGTCGACACCCAGGCAACAAAAATGATCAGCTCTAAAAAGGGGATGTGCTGTCAGCGGCTCAATAACTCAGAAAATGAGTTTGACTGCTGTCGGGTGGCCAAGCCACGGCGATATAGAGGGAGCTGGTGAGATTTGTAGTGTGGAAAGGTGTATGAGACACTTGCGATATTAAGGGAGCTGGTGATATTTGTAGTGTGGTAAGGTGTATGAGACACTGACGATATTGAGGGAGCTGGTCAGATTTGTAGTGTGGAAATGTATGTCAGACACTGGCGATATTGAGGGAGCTGGTGAGATTTGTAGGGTGGAAAGGTGTACGAGACACCGACGATATTGAGGGAGCTGGTGATATTTGTAGGGTGGAAAGGTATATGAGACACTGACGATATTAAGGGAGCTGGTGAGATTTGTAGGGTGGAAAGGTGTATGAGACACTGACGATATTGAGGGAGCTGGTGAGATTTGTAGTGTGGAAAGGTGTATGAGACACTGACGATATTGAGGGAGCTGGTGAGATTTGTAGTGTGGAAAGGTGTATGAGACACTGACGATATTGAGGGAGCTGGTGAGATTTGTAGTGTGGAAAGGTGTATGAGACACTGACAATATTAAGGGAGCTGGTGAGATTTGTAGTGTGGAAAGGTATATGAGACACTGACGATATTGAGGGAGATTGTGAGATTTGTAGTGTGGAAAGGTGTATGAGACACTGACAATATTAAGGGAGCTGGTGAGATTTGTAGTGTGGGAAGGTGTATGAGACACTGGCGATATAGAGGGAGCTGGTGAGATTTGTAGTGTGGAAAGGTGTATGAGACACTGACGATATTGAGGGAGATTGTGAGATTTGTAGTGTGGAAAGGTGTATGAGACACTGACGATATTGAGGAGCTGGTGAGATTTGTAGTGTGGAAAGGTGTATGAGACACTGAAAATATTAAGGGAGCTGGTGAGATTTGTAGTGTGGAAAGGTATATGAGACACTGACGATATTGAGGGAGATTGTGAGATTTGTAGTGTGGAAAGGTGTATGAGACACTGACGATATTGAGGAGCTGGTGAGATTTGTAGGGTGGAAAGGTGTATGAGACACTGACGATATTGAGGGAGCTGGTGAGATTTGTAGTGTGGAAAGGTGTATGAGACACTGACGATATTGAGGGAGCTGGTGAGATTTGTAGTGTGGAAAGGTGTGTCAGACACTGACGATATTGAGGGAGCTGGTCAGATTTGTAGTGTAGAAATGTATGTCAGACACTGGCGATATTGAGGGAGCTGGTGAGATTTGTAGGGTGGAAAGGTGTATGAGACACTGACGATATTGAGGCAGCTGGTGAGATTTGTAGTGTGGAAAGGTGTATGAGACACTGACGATATTGAGGGAGCTGGTGAGATTTGTAGTGTGGAAAGGTGTATGAGACACTGACAATATTAAGGGAGCTGGTGAGATTTGTAGTGTGGAAAGGTGTATGAGACACTGACGATATTGAGGGAGATTGTGAGATTTGTAGTGTGGAAAGTTGTATGAGACACTGACGATATTGAGGGAGCTGGTGAGATTTGTAGTGTGGGAAGGTGTATGAGACACTGGCGATATAGAGGGAGCTGGTGAGATTTTTAGTGTGGAAAGGTATATGAGACACTGACGATATTGAGGGAGATTGTGCGATTTGTAGTGTGGAAAGGTGTATGAGACACTGACGATATTGAGGGAGCTGGTGAGATTTGTAGTGTGGAAAGGTGTATGAGACACTGACGATATTGAGGGAGCTGGTCAGATTTGTAGTGTGGAAAGGTGTATGAGACACTGACGATATTGAGGGAGCTGGTGAGATTTGTAGTGTGGAAAGGTGTATGAGACACTGACGATATTGAGGGAGCTTTTTGAGATTTGTAGTATGGAGAAGTGTGTGAAACACTGCGTTTGGCTGCGCGTTCATCTATTCATTTTAGGGGGTAGCGTTGTGACGGCCGGAGGCTGGTTAGGATGATTCCATATCAGAAGCATTCTGAGCTCCACATCAGTAGCATTCTGAGCTTCACATCAGCACTATGCTCTGTGGCCAAATTTGAAATTTCATACCAGACAGGGCCCTCTTAACACGCGCATTGACGGGGGTCTGAGCCACCTTCGCATTGACGGGGGCGGGTACCCGCCCCCCCCTAAGATCTCGAGAACCACAGTAGGTAGCGGTAAACGGCGTTAGGCTGCCCATCCACTTCTCCATCGAAAACATTTGAACCATTTTTTGTCAGGTCACATTTAAGGTCACCAGAGGTCAAAACATGCCCGTCATAGGGATAACATGTAAATTCAGTTTTTCGGCCATTTAATCTGAACAAGTAAAGATAGAGCAAAACGACTTGAACTATATGAATCCTCTTAGCAAGCCGAATCGAATGATATTAATTTGACCTTGCTAGGTCAAATCAAGGATTTGACCTGACCTGAGGTCAGGTCAGGGTCAAATTATATAAAATGCATATCATTAGAACCGCAAAGCCCAGGCGAGTCTAATGCAGCTAAAATAAATGCTCTATCACCATCCGTTACTGAGGTATTCCGTAAAAACACTTTTCCCATGTATTTCCAATGGAGAGGTCATGCCTCGTACCTGACCTTAGGTCATCGGTATAAAAAATACCGGAACATATTTTAGAGAACTCGGTGGGGCCATTATGTGATATGAGGTTCAATCGGATAAGTTAACCCTGCTCCGACTTATGCTATCTTAAACTTTTTTGAGGTCGGGTCACTTGACCTGTAATGGTGACCTGACCTGAGATGACCTAACCTTAAAATTTCACAGAAGTTGTAAAAATGATGAGGGAAAAGGTATACCAAGTACGGCGGCGCTACGCGCCGCCGTTTTTCTGCTATCTCCGAAAAACCCGAGGGGCGGGGTACCCGCCCCCCGTCAATGCGCGTGTTAAGCTCTCTTCAGCACTCTATTCTGTAGCAAGCAGGGTCTTTTTACCCATCAGGGCCCTTTTGGCACTGTCGCAGGGGCCCTTTTCGGGGCGCCGTCCCCCTGAGCGAAATCCTGTCTTACCCCTGGGGGAGGGGGACGTGCAATTTGGGTGCTCGACAGACAGAGTATAAGCTACCTCTCAAAGTACATGATCGCTCTTCTGGGGGAAAAGGGTGGGAGCGAATATTTTTTCCTCGACAGACCAAGTGTAAACACTTAATTTCTCCGGCCTTTGGGGGCAAAAGATAGTTTGCCCCTCCAGTGCTTTGGGGGAGGCATGGCCGGAATGCCCCCCCTCCCTTGCGTCCGCCAATGCCCAGGTCCGCGATGTAGTAGTTCAATGTGACACTACCGTGCCACTTCATCCCCTCGATGAATTTAATGAAATTCGATTTCATGAAAATCTCCTTGCGGTAAAATGAATAATGCATCATGCAGTTAAAAAATCATATGCCGTTCACAGGCTGCATTTAAACAACGAAGGTAAACAAACTAGTGCCAAGTTCGTTTGATGACGTCACTATGAAGAAATTATCCAATTTGGACGTTCCTATATGCGTTCCGGGCTAGAAATGGCAAAAGTTTTCTTACGCTATGCATTTTATCATTACGGGTTTGGAAGAGAACCAAGTAAAAACGTAAACAGAGTTTCTGAGTTCCAACAATGAGTTCCAATTTCTGAGTTTAAACACCTTTGGATATACAGAATTAGTGTGTTTGATTAGTGTTCTGTAGCATTTATTCTGAATTCATAGGACCCATATTATTACTTCTGTATTGATTCAGGATCACATAACGATTGCAGATGAAAGTAACGTCATCATTAAGCATCTATATTACTGTGCATACTTTACCAGTACCTCGCACCATCCTACCACCGAGTGCATCCTGTAAGCTAATTCCAGCTCATGAAGCATATATGTTAACATCCTCGGATTAGTTTTTAAGCTAAGCGACGTAGAAAAGCTAAAAATGATGTCCGTATGACGTCATTAGTATTGTAAGTCATTGATGCAGTGTGTATGTACATGTGTAGATTCAGCTTCTGGCATTTGCGGCTGGCATTATGCATTGAGATATGTTTGCATATATATATACCCACACTGTTAAAATAAATAAATAAATATATATATATATATATATATATATATATATATTCGGCTAAAGAGAGAAAAGCAGAACATTATGCTGTCATAATACTATTCCAACTTAATTGGAAAAAATGACACCACAATGCATAAGCCATCATCGGCCCTCAAATATGGAGTAGGAAAACAAAGCATGGCATGTATAAATTTTGACGGTGTTTATGGCCTCATTTATTCATTCGGTTAGAAAGTCGTCCAGAACATTTTTTAATCGAAGCCTACGATGAACGCAACAATATTGTACCCGTTTTTCAAGCTTTTCTCCCAAAATATTTTCTTCTGCTGGAGACACTTTTGGTATTTCAAAGCAAGTCTGTAAAATTTAGGCGTACCTGGAATACACAAGTTGCTGCTGACCTACGCACGATATCTACGGCACGTAGCTGAGGACTGTTCGTTATGCAAAAATCTCGCCAGAAACATGCACTGTGGGCACTGAATATGCAGTGCAGTTTTTGTTAGATTACTCAAACGTAAAATGCATCCCTAGCCTGTCCGAGGATTTCACATCACGCTGATTTGACGTCCCGTTAATTTGGAGATTTTTTATTGCGATCAGAGGAACGTGAAATACAACGAAATATAGCCATTTGTCAGCAGAAATAAGGCCAAACCCATGACTATCAACCTAGACTGCCCCTAAAACCACCAGTCTGGAATTGCAGCAAGGTGCCACGTTCCCTGAACATACACTAGACCTGCTGTCACTGCAGTCGCCCAAAATCTTTTGGAGGCACAGCCACCTGACCGGACCTTTTGACCCAGTCTGAGTTGATCCAGATTAAAAATTAATAACCGATAGAATAAAAAATTGTCACGGATAAGTTACGATGAGTAGGGCTACGATCCATGTCGTTTTCTGGTTGTTTCGGAAGGCCAGTGAGGGGTTATTCAAGCGCTTCCCACACTAGAGGAAGGAAAGTGTCGCCTAAATTGATTCGGCCGAGATCGAGGTAGCTGTGCATGCAGACGATAGCCCCGCAGTCCTACCAAACTTTTCTCGGCTAAGGAAGCATGCGCCATCAAAGCATGTTTGACTCAAAAGCGTTTAACTGTTTGTAACAGTCTGAAACCGAAATAATTCTTCAACATCGACTGTTTGACTTGCTTGAATTCCTCGGAAAAGCTCTCCTGATGGACACTGTCAACTTCGTGGCCAGTGGGTGGATTTCCGAACATTTTCTGAGGGTTCCAAAATCAGAAAAGCATATGCTAGGACTGTATCAAAAGAAACGCCCAATTTACATGTTGATTTATAACTACCATAACGCTTTTCAACAGTCGACAACACCATTGCAGTCCCCAGGATAAGACTAATAAAAATGTCAAGAATATCTTAACATGAAATTGTAGGGGTTCGGGCCGCGTAGTGACTTCATTGCCTACATTCAGACAGCAGGAACAAATATTAACATTTGTTCAATCCCCACGTTGGCAGACAACATTCCTTTTCCATCTGACTCGGTGGCCAAGTTTTTTAAACACCCAACCTTATACTCCCTGTAACTGGACAAAGTGTTCCCATTGAGAGTGGTCCTAATAAAATGTAGAAATACAATTATCCCTCATTAATAGGAGTGGCTGGACACCCAGAGAAAAGACCTCCGCATCCTCGTCACGAACTGAAGCTCCATGGGCCTTCAAGCGCAGGTGAGTGCTGAAATCAGATCCTTGATACAAGTTCCGGTGGCACAGCTGACCTAGAAGGCGGCGTGACGTCACCGTGCAGTCCCGTGGGACAGGTGCATGCTCGCTGATGGCACTGTTCTTCCTGACAGCTGCAGTTAGAAGCCTGGAAAGGGTTGCTCTCGAGGCCCAGTCGAGGGGTAAAAAACTTGCCAACCAATGGATAACCTGGACCACATTAACTATTGACCAACTTTGCAAGTTGAAATTAGAGGTGCCAATTTTGGCGATTCGAGGTGCGAATTCCGCATTTGTCTGACGGATAACATGAAGACTATCACAGCTTTTTTGACACTTGGTCCGTCCACCTCTGTGTTTTTTCCAGCGACAGAAGCCACTTCTTTGGCCTGAAACTAATGATCATGAAATAAAAAGGATTTAACTACTTACAAGAAGCCTTTCACAGGTCTGGTGTTTCCTTAAAGAGAATGTGGCGCCTTTATAACGTGATTATAACTGAGATAGCCAAATTGTAAAGCTTGCCGGAAAACCCGGTACTCAAAATATAATTTGTCTTGAAACTCAAAATTTCCGTGGGGAAAAGCTAAAAACCTACCTGAAATGTACCCCAAATCTACCCCAGCCAGGCGGCCACAGTTGCCAGCTGTTTGTGTGACGACAGCACTGACTCACCGTGAGTAATCAGCCAATTGAGGTCCTTGAAGCCTATAGAATATGGTAGTAGTTGCCATAACATGACGTCATCTGCAGGCAGAGGTTTATTTTTCACCCTAGAGGAGCATTTTAAAATCAAAATATTGAGCTCATTGTACATTTTTCAGAGAAATTATGGACGTTGTCATGATTTTCGGCTAAAGATACCCCTAATTAAACTAAATTCCTGGATTCGACAGAGGTGTCACATTCCCTTTAAGAAGGGCTAGGGATTTAGACGGTAAGAGAAGGACCAGAAGTATCACTGGTTCATCCCAACCAATCCCAAGTCTTGATATGCATCAGATTATATTTATTCCCAGCACGTTTTACAGGAAAAATGTTGATAGACAATATCGGGGCACTGTGAGACAGCCGACAATAGGCACCCCCCAACCTCACGTCCAGCGCGCTCTCTCGCTCTCGCTCTCGCTCTCTCTCTCTCTCTCTCTCTCTCTCTCTCTCTCCCCTGGTAATAAATGTCTGGCTTTGTCATCCGACGCGTGTTTATACCAGGCTTCAGCCTGTTGCAGCACTACTTGCAGCCACCATTACCATGATATTAGCAACATTATTATCGCTGATGAATACACTAGAGCTTTCGCCACGCTCCGAACTTCAATTTAGCTGCCAACAGATCTGAATCAAGCAGCCCTAGCCATCCAAACAGAGCAATAACATTATACAAAGATACTATCTGGAAGGCAGCAGACAACGCTGAGCTTAGGATCCCGGATCTCCCTAAAGCTTACATGTTACAAAGGATATATTCCACATGTTTGGAATTTGTAGTCTACTCTCTTGATTATGCTTAAATTATTTCATACACGTTTGATAATACTAGACCATGGAAATAAGTTTCCTTGGGTATTTTGAAGCTTTCACAGTAGATCCTAAGTATCCATTCATGGGAGGGCACTCGTGAAAGTATCTGGGAGAGAATGATTTAGCCCCGTTTATAGAAGAATAAATTTGGTCTGGTCATACGCAGATCCAGGGGGCAAAGGGGGCAGGAACCCCCCCCCATCAACCCTCGGCGCCTCCTGAAATGGTCACAGCGCCCTCCTGGAAGTCCCATGATGCGAAAATCGGCGCCCACCGATAGGATTTCTGCGCCCACCTGATAGGTTATGTCGGTCAAAAGTGGCGCCTCCCTGGTCTGGATGGCGCCCCCGGGAAAGTGCCCCTCTCCCCGATTGGTAAGACTGGATCCGCCTATGGGTCAGGTACATTGAAATTGTGAAGAAACTGCTATGACAGGCCTACAAACATTTGAAGACATACTCCAGATACACATCGAGAAGATGCCACAACACGGATGTCACGAGAGACCAACAACCCCCTCAGAAACTGAGACCGCTTTGCTGGCATGTGCCGCACCGTATGTGGCTGGTGGAGAGATTTCTTTCTTACGAGGACCATTGGCTGCATTTATGCTACTGGTTAGATTTTGAGCCATTGAGTGGTTGCCATGACCACTGGACCGTCATAACAGTTAATGTGGGTCAACTCCGAAATGGCATTGTGCGGGCCAGTTGCTTGGAAGAGCCATGATAGATAAGGTTCATGGAAAAAACTGCAAGAGTAGAGTCTATGTACAAATACGTTACGGATACGTTTCTTTTTACACAGAATATATGGATATGGTGATGATTGTGTTTTAATTTACACCATAAACAATTGATTCCATAAACTGTGCATTCCATTTTGAAACAAACTCTCTGCCCAAGGCAATTTTATTGACTAGGCGTTCTTTCAACCCCCCATATAAGCGATGAAAACATACCTACGGCCAAATAAAAGTAGCCATAAATTGTGTGATATGATACATAATTCGGATAATTCCCCGGCACCCTCCTTCACTGCACCATCGGACGTGGAGAAACACTCCACGTTCCGATGGTGTTCACAACCTGGAGATCACGATCTCAATATCTTACCAACCCACAGGATAGAGTGAAGAAATGAGTGAAATGTGAATGTGGCATACTATACTAATAAAACTACCCCCCCCCAATATCAATGTGACGTCTACATCAACTCCCACTGCTTTTTACAATGGAACAATAAACTTCACAACGGCGCTGCATTATACATTAACTGACGTCCCGACGAATTTTAACTTAAAATATTTAATGCAAAAATAATTGTTCACACTTATGTCAACGCAAAGAAGAAAACTTGACGAATGAAATGTAATCACTCGTACTCGGAACCACTAATTAAGCATTTCGGAAACGACAGGATTTCCAGATGGACGCGTTTGTGACTGAAAATATCCCGAGCGTTCATCGGGCCGATAAACAAGCCTCCGGCTGCAAGTGTGTGAGGCTGAGATTGTTCCAAAGGGATAACCGCAAATGTGGGCCTGTCAAACAGTCGGATGGGCCCCGCTACTTTCCAAATTACCCCGAATCCCCCAGCTCCCCGCAACTGGCGTGTTTTCCACCCATTCAGACACGGCTAACCCAAATGGACGTTGATTTTGATATCGTTGAGAAGCTCACCAACAATTCTTCGGAACCGAAGAACGAAATTTCCGTCACGTTCGCACTGCTCGTTTTGGAATCTAGAACTCGGGCGTACACAAACCATACAATAATAGTCCACCACGTGGCTTCAGCTGATGTGTAACAATGAAGACCACCGAACTGGTTTGTTCATGATTGTGTTACATTTTCGCAATTACATTCTAAACATGTGGATCAGGATCCGTAGTTTGAAGACCATTTTGTAACTGGAGACTCCTCCACACAAACACAAATTTGGATACATATAGCTTACTTAGCTCCCCCATGAAAGCCTAACACGTCGGGTATGTTTTCTACGTGGGATGTGTGGGAAAACAATTTTGTGAGGAATGACTGTAACACGGAAGCTAAATGGCCCGGTCCCTGATTGCCTTGTTTTGCCTATACAACGGAGGTGTTCGCCACGGAAGCCAACACCATAGTGACTTAGCATCAAGGCGTAGTATCTGAAAAAAAAATCAGAATAACCTGACGAATTAATGTTTATCTAAACAATATAATCCAATATAACAATATAATAGATTATATAAAAAATGATGGATTTGATATTATTTCTGCTGAGAATGGCTATAATTTATTTTATTTCACTTCCCTCTGCTCGCAACAAAGTCTCCAAATTGGCGCGGAGTCAAATGGGCGTGTGGCGTTACAAAGCCAATACAGTTAGAAAAACGCTCGTTTGGGGGTGTGTGGGGACGGTAGTGATCTAAATTATGTCCAAGTTTGATTGTCATACGTCAATATTTTCAAGATCAAACAGGTCACAAATGTCAAATATGGCGCGTGCAGGATACCTATTGGGAAATGTGATTATGCAGGAAAGAGCCAGGAATACAATAAAAGCCGACTAAGGTTACAGAAGGAAGATCCAGAACAATGTTCTCTAAAAGTGTTAGGTCAAGGTCATTCAAGTTCACTGACCTATGACGTAACAATATGGCATATTCTCAATAATATACAATATAAATGACACTATAGCAGGCTTTGGGCAGAAACTGAGGGATTGGCCTTGAAAAAGACATTTGACCTTGACTTTGAACAGCGTTAACTATGAACCCATAGCATAACATGCGTCACACTGAATAATGCCCTCTGACCGAAATCCTGGGACAATTACCTTGACCTACAACATCTGACCTTGACCTTCATATTAAGGTGACTTTGGCACATAGCTCGATTAAATGACGTTATTACGTCACCACTCGATCTGCAGTGCAGGCGAACTGGTGCGACCGCACGATTGCGACGGTCTCAAAATATAGGTCTGTCTTTGAAAGCCTGTAGGTAAGAAACTTATATACCTATTTTCAAAATTAAACCTCAATTCGACGCCCTCATGAATTTTCCCAAATTTTGTCAAGTAGCGTCATTTCCAGCGTGGAACGGTCCTCAAGCCACCTTGGAAAAAATCGTGGCGGAGGGCATATTAGGACTCCTGCATTGCGCGTGTTAAACAGGTTCGCGCAGCACGCGCAAGAGAACTTGAGCATGACGTCACTTTCCTGACGCATAACGAGCATGATGCACATCCGGGGAGGGCGAGGTCGGTAGGGGGGTGAATCTTTATCTTTTTCTCCGCAAACAGAGGGTTCTAGAACAAATGAACTATAGAACAAGTGGTTTCTAGACATCCTCAATCACATAGCTATCTCAGTTTAAATGCCATTACGAGTGTGCTAAATTTCCTTTAAAGGGTGGTGAATCCATTTTCTCGCCTACTTACAGACGTGACATGTGCACCACTTTTTGCACAATTTAGTTTGTTAAACGAACTGAAGCATGTACCCACCTGAGGAATTGCTTGGTTATCCCAGCTTGTAATTAGCTTCATTGTCATGCAGGCATGCTGCTTTCACGTGTTTTGCCAAGCTCCCTGCTCTAATAGTGCGTTTTGCGAGAACATTGGACCCAGCGGCAGCTGTTTTGTGGGTGCCATAGGCTGTCTTGACTAGCGATAAACCAATACTTGTGATATCTGTCTTGTCCTTTGTTTCTGTACTTGGTGAGTGTCATCTACCAGCATGTATGTACCTTCGACTGAATCGAACTCACTCATTTGGCTGTAAGGATGCCGTATTTATATCTGTTTCCAACCTCGTTGCTTAGGGTACCTCAGACATGTGGCTTCTGCATGTTTGTGACAGGAATAGGTACCACGTGTTATATTCATAATTGAGCTGGTTAGCTGTTAACCCTCGCTCTACTGGTAGTCCATTTAGACCCTCTCATCGTTTTTCACGACGACAGACAAACTGCTCGGCTTAGAGCAAGGCCGTCCAAAATATGTGAATCAAATTTAGTTTATACATTTTGAAAAACTCAGGTCTGGATCATATCAGGTCATGGATATGTGAGGTCATTCTCAACGGCCTGCACATCTTCGCCGTCTTTCTCGCTGCTCTTGATCTAGAAACACCAATGTGGCTTGAACTCGGTGCTAACACAGGCTCCAGGCTTCAATGCACTTGTCTTGATGACCCTTGACCTCTAGAGCATATGTAATAGGAAAGTGACCTCAGGCGACCTTATCTGACTCAGGCGAGGTCATGTCAATATGCCTGATCGTGTAATGAGAAAATGGCCGGTATTTACAGGGGTCGAAAAAGTTGCCATTTTGCCATTCTAAATGGTGACAGCTGGGGTTCCACCGGGTGACAAAAGTCACAAGTCAATTCACAAAAGTGGCACCTCTAATTCTCATACACTGCAAAATCTGGATTGACCTGGTTGGCACGGTTCCTATTTGGTTGGCCCATTATAACCGTCTGCGCCATAAGCTTTGTTCGACTAACCATATTTAGTAAATGCGGTGTATTATTCGAACCATATTCGATCCTAGGCTCGAAAAAGTTCGGGCCCTCGCCTATCTCTCAGCATGGGCTGGTGACACGAATGGTGATAAAGTGCCATTGTCACCATTGCCCCCAGGCTATGTCACCAGCCGTATTCACTTCTCCTTCCGTGGTCGAACACATCACTGCTGTAATCAGCTGAGCGGCTCGGCCTTCACCGCACTGCGCCAGCCGCCGCATTAGGCGCGCTGTAGATATTTATTTATAAATTAGGTAGGCGCTGGAAAAATAAATAGAGCGGAAAGGCAAGGAAGAGGAAGGAAATATCGGTTGCTATCTTTCTTCCGCATGTGGTGGCCAGGTGGTGAGAGTATAGGTGTTGATCAGTCAGGTATGTTGGTACTAAGTATGATAAAGAAATACTGCTTAAACCTAATATATGTAAGTTCTGCAGTGAAGGTAGACTTTGCCGCTGTGCTTACTGGTATGCCGAGTCGGGGACTCAAGTGGGCACTTGTAACTGGGTACCTAGATACCTATCTCTCTAAGCCCGTGCGTGGAAATCCTTGGGGGTCGGACCCCTCATTGGCGGAACCAGGAGCAACTTTTGGAGGAACGAAATCAATGTTTGGAGGGGGCTCCATCAAGAAATCCCGAAAATAAAGTATTTTAAAAGGGCCTAAATTTGGATCTTTTGGTAGGCAAAAGACACTATTTTGGGCTTTGTTGGGGGTTACAGCCCCTTTGGCCCCCTTGGATCAACCCTCGGACCCCCTGAATTTGGGTCTCCCGCAGATTTTATATAGGGCTTGTAGTGCTGTGCCAGTATCAACTCACAGAGACCTCCAGGCCTGCCTCATGCAGTGCCTACTTGAAGCAAAAAATATTTTTTGTTTCATCTTTGGAGTGTGTTGGGCATCAATATCTAGATTTAGTAACTGAAAAACATCCCACTTCTAGTCCGCAAAAAGTTGTGGAATGGCACAATGACAAGAGTAAGAACTTGTAGTTTGAGTTGTTTAGGAGGTAGCTTTTGGGGGTGGCTATGACTAGTAGGGATGGGGGTCAAGACCAGTGTGGGGCAGTCTGTGGGGAAAGAACAGTAGGTAAGCAGATTGTGTCAGGTTTCAACATCTTATCAGGGTGGTTGTTGGGCATAGTGAGCAGTTTTAGTACCTGCTTAGCTCATGCATATATGATAAATCATGTGAAGCATTGATGTTCATATATGGATTCAGACCTACCATCTTGAGAGTTTTTTTCTGTCTGTGAGGCACCACTAGCACACTGGATGGTGAGCGCCACCACGAACTCATGCAAGTGTCACAAATATAAAATCATTTAAATGTGACAATAATGATTTTTGAGGTATTTCCATGGTGAGGGTGTGTATGTACATGGAAATATTTGTGCCATGAGTGTAAAATTTCAGCAGTCTGCCAATTTTTTCAGATTGGGGTCAGCAAAAGAAACTGCAGGGCACAAACATTCTTGGGGGCAGAACTTGTGGTGCTGGGGCAAGCAGGGATAAACCACCAGGTGTATATTTTAACATGGTGGATAGGTGAAGTATGTTGGTGGTTGTGGGCATTTGGGGACAGCATATGTGATTTATTGTGGCTTTTCATTTGCAGGTAAACAGCAAATGTGTATTACTCCATATAGGAAAAGAAGGACTGAAAGCCACTGCTATAAACTGAAAGCCACTGAATAAACTGAAGCCACTGCTTCAGTTTAAAAAAAAAAAACATTTTCCTCCCCAATGTCCCTTGGCTTGATAATGCTAGTGAATAAAAAGTGATAGAAGTCTGGTTTGAAGAAGCATTTTGGGATATTAAGCAATGATTAGCATGATGTGCTTTTCTCTAGCAATGATTCAAAATGCTTCATAAATGTGAATAAACTATTGAATGAAATGTTTAAAGCCAACATAATGGTATCTGTTGCAAGTTTTGCTCTGTTCAATGATCAACAACCTGCAAAATGTATCTTGATATGAGTATTTATATTATTTTAAGCATCTTGAAAGAGAAAATTGATCTTGGCTGCCCAACTGTAGGGACCTAAAAATGTTTGACAAATCAAAGAGCTGCCATAACAAGATTTTTTCTAGACAATCCATGTTCTTTCTGCCTGTGTCATACACAGACAGGATTGCTTGGAACTGTAGTGCATTCATCAGATTATAAGTTAAAACAGAGTCAGTGTAACTGGCTGATAAATGACAAAAATATTTTCATTCAGCATACCTTTACAATCATGCAACAAATCCTCTTAATGTTTCTCCTGCCTTATCTGTGAAACATTGTAGGTGTTATTAGTTTTTGCTGAAGCAGCAGGTGTATAGGTTTGGAATGGGCTTAAAGCATTTGGGACTGTGGGAGATGGGATTGGGGAAGTCACTTAAACTTAATCAAATACAGGCCAATTTTTATGACAGCTTTAAGAAAGCTGTCTAGATAGAAATATGAAGGGAATATTCATGATTGGATGGAAAGTAAGCTCACCCACTTATCTGGCTCAATTGAGGTGTATTGTGCAGGATGCAAAACTGTATACATGATTTTGCATATTTTTTGCACTCTTAAACTCTTGCAAATTTTGGGAATGGTCAGGTACAATGTTATTCCTCAATATGCTATCGCACAATCTTTCACATGTAGAACTATTATTTTAGCGAAAAAATATGTTTGGCCTGCTGCCTATTGTGCTGGTCCTCATTTGGCACTCTTTGTACGCTGAGATGTTTTGGGACTTCTTGCTCTATTTTTATGCCACTGCTATTTTAAAACTGACTTTAAAAGCTCTTAAAGTATGGAGTAAGTTTTGAGAAAGAGGATACAAAATGCTGTCAATTCAGTTACATAATCCCTTTCCTTTACGATGCCGACAACTAGAGAACATGGTTGCTTGGGGCCTGCTTTGGTTTGATACAGGTGGGGCTGGGGCAATGGCGTAGCCTAGGGGGTCCGTGGACTCCTCTTGGGCTTACTGTTCACTGTAAAGCAAGAATATGGGTGTTGGTGCTCCCCCTCTCCAGCTTGGTCTCGGTGACCCCGATAATCAGTCTTGGAAGGCCCCAGAGAATCGCTCTCGCGGGACCTCTGAGCATCTGTCTTTTGGGTTCCCGAACATTCTTGGGGCTCCGAGCATTCTTCTCGGGGCCCCCGATCTTTGGCCCTCGGGAATCAGTCTCAGGAGCCCCTAAACATTGGTCTCGAACATCACTCCCGGGGGCCAGGGACATTGGTCTTGGGAGACCCGAATATCGGTCTTGGGAGCTCCCGAATATCACCCTTGGGGGCCCCGAGACCACTGCTCGGGACCAAGATCGGAGGGTCTCGGAAAAAGTGCTCGGGTAGATGTGCCTGTGTTGAGAATATGATGCTCACTGAGGTGGATTTCCTGGGATTGATAAAGGTATACATTTTAGGGGCATCGAACATCTGTCTGAGGCCCCCGAGCATTGATCTTGACTCGGAGACCGTGATCATCGGTCTCCTGGACACCCCCACACTCAACATCATTCTTGGAGGCTCCCGAGCATCACTGGGTCCCTCTGAGCTTGGTCTTGGAATCCCTCGACAATCCGTCCCGGGGTCCCCGAATATCGGTTCCGAGCATCGCTCTGGGGGGAGGGAGGGGCGAGACCAGGTTTTGGGGTCCCGGAGCGATTCTCGGGGCAGCGAGGCAGATGTTCGGGGCCCCCAAAGCGATGCTCGTGGAGTCCGAGACCGATGTTCGGGGGCCTCCGAGACTGATTCCCGGGATCCCAGGAGGTCAAGTTTGGGAGCCCCGAGACCAATGCCTACGCTTTCAGGAACAAGGTCAGCTCAAAGCAAGTGAAGTGCTCGTTCAGTGAGCAAGGTCAGTTCGAGCATCGCGCTCAGAAGCCACTGTTAATCGGTCCCATGGACCCCTGAACACCGATCCCGAGCAATGCTCTCGTTGTGTCTCCTGAAACTGCTGCGCGAGAGCAAGCTGGGGGGGATCTGAGAGATGTTTATGAACATCAAGTGTGCGAATTTGTTTGTTTTATAGTGTCGTGACTGTATGACCTTTAAAATATCACAATCATATTAATGCGTGATAATATCTTTCTTCACGGCAAATATTCAGCGGTAACACTTAACTGCTACCCTCTCGCTGCGAGATTCTTTATCTATAATTTTCTAAGAATAATCACTGAAGTGACATTGGAATATTTCGCTGCTCAGCAGGCACAAGTGCGTGTGGTGAGTGGTGAGAGCCGCCAACTGCGAACTCTGAAGATGATTCTCCACCAGCAAGTCTTTCCTCATCTGATCCCGTCCGTCCAGAGCGGTGAGCTTTTCTCCTTCCTTCCTTCCATGACATGTTCATAAGATATCCAGATATCACAATTATTTTTAAATATTAATAAAGCGCACCTTTTCCAATCCTTAAAAAGGAAAATCCTGGGTGAAGTTCACTGTGCTTATTGGAAGAAATATTTACTCATTAAGAGCTGGGTATGGAGGGAGGCATTGAGCTATAAAGGGTCCATTCTGAAGGTTAGGCTCCAAGCCAAATCCTGGTCGCGCCATCTGCCTCCGCCATGAGGGGTCCGTCGGAGTTGGCTGCGGGCATGCTGGGATCGTGCGAGCCACAGCGCGCAGCTCCCTATCGATGGTGTCGACAGTGGCCGCGGGGAGCCATGCTGCAGCTGCGAACTCTGTCACTTCGCGGTTGTAGCCATTAGCCACTGTCCGCAGCTTTAGCTTCCGCTTACCATAGGATCTTTCGGTCAGCTGTGTAGCTGCGTTACCCCTGGCTTGACTTTCGTGCATGAACGATAAAATGCAAAATTTATCCTATGTGTGGTCCTGATTTCCAGGGGCGTATCCAAAGGGGGAGCGATCGGCCCCACCCCCTTGGGCTGACCTTAAGCACTGGAAAGAAACGCCTCCCGCCGCAGCCGCTGGGCCACCACAGGGTGAGCTCTGCGGCTTTAGCTAGGCCCCGCAGGCTTCGAAATCAGGGAAAATAAAAGTTGATTTACGCCGAGAAACCACAGCGTAAAATTTGGAAGCTCCGGCCATATGGGTAAATTTACCACTCCAGAATACATACGCAAAGATGCGTACAGAACAGAGCGGTGGCATCGTCATCAAAACACGCAGGGCGAACCAGTCGAAGCCCTCTACGTTTCCCCTAGGTTTTTGGGTATAAAATGTGCAAAAATTCGTAACGTAAGATGGGACTACTTTGAAATCGTGGAAAACTTCCAACAATGTTAAGGATTGATAAAAATATTCTTTGATTCGAAAATTGTTCAGTGGAAAGTGCTGCAGAATTATCAAGGAAAAATAAAAAATCTATAAGGGAAGCGTATTTACTTAGTATTTACGAAAATGCACAAAAATTCCATGGATTTCTAACACTGCATAAATGTTCTAGTATGGTGCACGGCGGAAAATTGATAATTGTCTGATGGGCGCTATATGGCCTTGCCAGGCTGGTGCGCCCCTTAAGCCCAAATAACTAACTAACTAACGATAATTGTCTGAAAGCCAACTGCGTAAGAATCCTCACCCAAGTATGATGTTGCCCCTGTTCCAAATGTCACCCGAATTCAGGCCTAGGGGCCCATTTTAATGTATTTCGGGGTCTCTGAAATCGATCTCAGGGCTCCGAATGGTTGTCGTTTTGGATATCCGAGGGTTGCTGTTGCAACCCCCCCTCCCTAATGCTGGTTTCCGGGTCTCCAGCTTTTGGCCTCTGAGGCTCCCCGAGTGGTTCCTTTTTTTACTTTTCGGCTCCTGGCCTTTGCCAACATCAGAAGCTACTGCCCAATTCCCCGCATATGCGGAAAAATTCCGGGAATTGATGACTGTTTCTCTATGTCCCACCGTGCCGCACAAGGCGGTTGGCAGTCATTGCAAGGACAAGGCTACGGTTAAGCGTGAGAGCCAACCCTGCGCCCAGCGAGTCTCGGTATTTGAACGCGAGACCCTTATCTCAGAAGGCAGGCCACTGAGTCTGCGACCGGGGCCCTCACAATTATCCCAGGCCCACTGCTGCCCGAAGTCGGGCCCCTATTCTCAGCAGTTGCAGATAATTTCCCTGTTTTCCACTAGGGCTCCCTGTGGTAGAAGCCGGGCCCCCAGCGGTTGAGCTGGGCCTCCTGTGGCTATCCGGGCAGCCTGACATGCTTCCGGGCGCCCTTTAGTCCAATTGGAACATCTGAGTGAGCGACCGGGCTCCTCCGAATTACCCCCAGCCCACTGCTGCCAAAGCCGGGCCCTATTCTCCGCAGATGCAGATAATTCCCCTGTTATCTACCCGGGCCCTCAGTGGGTCCAGCCGGGCCCTTTGCGGTTCACCCGGACCTCCTGTTACTATCCGACCCCCTGAAGTGCTTCTGGACCCCTGTGGTCCACTTGCGACCTATGTGTTTGCGACCAGGTCCCTCACGATAATCTCAGACATGTTGTGGCCGAAGCCAGTCCCCTACTTCTAACATTCATGCCCTCCTCCCCCATGGTCTACCTAGGCCTGACTACAGTCGGCCTCTGCCTTGCTTGCGGTTACCCCTTTGGTATTGGCCCTCTGTGGCTGCAACCTCCGTCTTTGCTTGGAGCAAAAGGTAACTTTATTCAAACAGGCCACAGAATATTTGATGCGATTCGGGATGGTCCTGATCACTGATCATAGCGGACATTTGGTCAATATCGTATTTGTGGAGATCCAACCCAATGTTGAGCGGACCTCAGCGTATTTAGCGCCGGTGCATAGCTTTGTGACCCACCAGAGTTCATAAAGTTGTCTGCCTCCCAAAACGGAAGTAATGTTTTTTTGCTCTTCGAAATATTGTATATATATATATATACACGTTTTTAATGAAAATATATTCCTTGCATGGTCCAGCCCCCAAAGCTATTCCTGACCCCCTGTCAAGGCCCCCTTTGGTAATTCCTGGATCCGTCCCTGCTGATTGCTCACATACACTTCCTTCGGCTTCAAACGTTAGATAAATATATCAGAACTTTCAGCTCTGGTTTATACTGGGAGCATAATACACAAAAACAATGAAAAACGGTGTAACAACTCAAAGAAATAAGGGTTTTGGTAGCATTTTTAGTTGGGTGACACATTCGTGATGTGGAATTTCAAATGGTGACACGCCAGCAACTTTTTTGACCCCTGGGTATTTAGGCCCCATGCTTTGATCAGTGTCTAGCACTTACCGTTGTGGTCTTCCTACTTCAGATCGTCACCAGGTCAAACGGGGTCATGACCTAGGGTGGTCTAATTTCGTAAAATCTTGGGAATATCTATAGTACGTTACCAAACTGCCTTACCTTAAATTGTTTGGTGGAAAGAGATATTTGAGGTCATCAGTCACGTCACAGGCCAAATACGGTCACTGGCCTTCCATGACGATTATAATCGTCTGATAATCGTGTATGATGATATAATCGTAACTGATAATCATCAGTATACTCTAGCATGCATATTTTTCAATGCTTCTATGATTCTAGCAAAACTTTTGGCCACTTTCTGCGTGAAGATCGCCTGACTTGTTGACCTTTGACCTTCCAAGGTCATTCAATGTCAGTAACCTAGAATGACCAAGTCTGGCATGCAACAGTATATGCTGAAGCAGTCAAGCACGTTGGAAGCTTTTCTACTGATAATGCAGTTGACCTCGTGCTGTTCAGGTCAAAACTCACTAAGCTATATTGGGTTCAAAAGGTCCAATTTGATTTTTTGCGAGGTTTTCAATTTTATGATAAGCGCAGAATATTACAAATGTCTCAAAACGCGACTCTGCAAAGTTTGACTACCAAAACGTGGCGCATGGCCACGGCGTGACTGTCTTTCGCCTGATTTTGGCTTAAACAGGACAAATAAGTGACCTCTCAAGGTCACCAATTGATCTCGGATAAACAAATTTTATGCCATCAGGAAAGTTCAGTTCATGGGCAACACACTGCAATTTACCGCACCTTTCTACCTCTCTTAGTTTCCAAACGGCAATAAGGGGGTCCATATGACCCCCCGCCGATAGGGTGAGGGAGTAAAATACCCCCGGTAGGGCGAGGGTTAAATATGAAGGTTTTTCATGCAATGAAATTCCTTTCGGAAGACAGTGAATATGATTCCAGCAGAGGCAGATCCAGAATTTCTTTGGGATGTGGGCTAGGGGGCTCAACCATGCCCCACCTTTGCCTGGAATAACATTTTACTGCACTGAGAAAATTTTTTACTCCTTAAAGGAGTAAAGTGGTCGTAGGTCTATTTGTCCCCCACCACAACACTTACCCTACCCACCGATTTCTCTAACGTTATTCCTTAGTTTCACCTGAGTTACCTCTCAGTTATGCTTAAATGACACACTAATTACCCCTTATGGACACCAAAAATACACTGTACTAACCCTTATGATACCGTCTCACTGAAATTGTTTTTACTCCCTGCGGGAGTAAATTCCTTCTTTACAATTATTTTACCCCCTGTTTACGCTCACCTTAACTTAAAAAATCCCAAAGTTACGCCAGTTCCACCTGTCAGTTATCCCCAAATGACACCATCAATACCCCATCGTTACACCTAATATACTAATGCTGGCGGATCTAGGCGGGGGGTGAGAAATTTCCCCCTTCCCTCAAACCACTGATTTTCCAAAAACACATTTTCACGATTTTCGGCCCCTTACCCCCTCCCCCAAACGTCGGCCTAGCTCCACCCCTGGATACGCATGACTTAGCCCTATGATATCCTCCTTATTACTGCTTAAAATGCGGCACTTCCTCCTGAAATCCAATAAAGAGAAATACAACGAAATTTATTTATTCCACACCAATCAAGCATTGCCGGAGCCTACCGCTGCGAAGGAGCTCGTCCAACGACTACCAAAAACGAAATGAGGACGGATATCACCGTTCTGTATGAGTGGGCATAATACGAAACAAAACCTTACAAGCGCACTGATTCATTGGCGGACGCAGGGGGGCACTCCGGCCATGCCCCCCAAGTGCTGGAGGGGGCCAAACTATCTTTTGACCCCGCTCAAACGCCGGAGAAATTTTTGAAAAAAGGTGTTTACACTAGGTCTGTAGAGCAAAAAAATATTCGCTCGCTCCTCCCCCCCCAGGAAAGCGATCATGTATTTGGAGAAGTAGCTTATACTAGGTCTGTCGAGCACTGAAGGTGTTTACAGTAGGTCTGTAGAGCAAAAGAATATTCGCTCCCACCCCCCCCCGGAGGAGAGGCAGACATGGGTTTGGGCCTCCTAAAACTCGGGCCTCGTCCGCCCCTGCACTGATGATGTACATACTCTGATCTATTGTCCTAAGATTTCTGCTTCGTTGTATCTTCTCCTATCATGCAAATATTGTTATGAGAATGCCAAAACAGATCATTGATACAGAGTAGATACCAACGTCGCCACGCCTTCTTCTTAATTCGCACTGTCTTGCCCATTCAGGAGAGGTATTTGGCTTGTTTCAGCATCCAAAAGAGAACACGATTGTTTGAAAATATCTTGAATAGAATATAAATAATAACACTCAGTAATTACAATAAACAATGACAAAGTTCACGCAACCGATGATTACTCTGCACCCTGCGTAAATAAACTGCACAAAGATGGCGGCCGAACGCGCAATTCAACAGGGTACCGTTGGTGTAAGAACGTGGTAGCGGTGGTGTCATATCGGAGTAATATGTGCAGCAACAATAGCGTATGGACTGGATTATCCAAGAGTCTTTCTGGCGTAAAATGGTAGTAACTATGCATTTTGATCTGTGTGAGTATCCAGAGAGTATCAGTGTGGACAAATACTCCCCTTGAATGCTCTTCAGCTCCGCTTACACCGCAATTATTCCACCGAGGTATTGCTTATTATTGATAAGCCGGGAGTAGCAGTGTGATATGGATCGAGTTGAAGTGTATGTTGAGAGTGAAAACTTTTTTCAGTGTGTGTGGTTACTAAGGGCACTTCAAATTTCTGGGGGGGGCGTGGGCCCCCACCCTCCAGCTTCCGGCACAAGTTTTCAGTTGTTTTCAAGAATTACATTTTCTTCTTAGATGTTTATTTTAGCCTCTTTTCCCCATAAAAATTTGACACATTTTCCTGGCATTTTGACATGACTATACTCAAAGGATATTTCAAGGTATTGAAATTTATTTTCTATAGCGATATTGTGAAATAATTCCTCGATACACTCTATCAAAGCGAAATACGCAATAGTGGAATTTCATTCGACTGGCAGAGCCTGAACATAATGGGACAGACACCTGTGACATAATGGGGCAGTTCTGTCGTACTTCTGACACTGCTACGGCGCTCTGTTCCAGACAGGGACACAGCCAGAGCCTTAGTATGAAGCAGGCGCTCTGTTCCAGACAGGGACACATCCAGAGCCTTAGTACACACAGAGAAAAAATGACTCCCATTCCTGGAGTGTCCCATTTGTCGCATGCTGTGAGTAGCTTCTGTGGAGTTAACTTAACCCTGGCGCAGGAAAAACTCCGTCCGCACTCTACAAAGAAGCCCCGCGTATCGTATCATGACGCCGGCCCGATCTACCCAGAGCGCGCTAAAAATCCACTGACGCGGGAAATGTCAGGGTGAAGCACCATGCGACTCTACGCTCACGCTCTTTAAAAACCGTTGTAATTCTTCACGACTCTAGCGTGGCACTGCAGTGACGCTTTGATAACGCTGCAATGGCACCTTTCTTAGCACCTTGCAACCCCTTTGCAGCTCCGTTCAAGAATGGCTCTGATTCCCTTCTAACGCCCAGCTGACTCGTCTAATAAGCGTTTTGTACACCCTTCTTCTTCAGGTACACTTCGCTTAGTACCAACTTTCTACACCTGCATAATCTGGCTTTCTTTAAGACACACCATGCATCACATCACGGTAAAACACGATATATCGCAAATAACACATTTATTCGCTTTGTAGAAAAACATTTGTGAGCAGCTTCCGTCAAAAACGATCCCGCCTTATGTCATCAGAGACCAGAAGTATGACTTCCTGCCATCGCAAATGGCATTCACACCACTTGATGCTTATAGACGCCAACCCCTCCCCTCCCCTAAAAAAGAGCGTTTGCGTTTGACTATCACATTATCTTACTTTTCCAGACAGAATATTTAAAGTGACCAAACATGATCAAACACTGTGTTCATATTCCTGCCGCTGTTCAGAATATCCTTTCATCATCCTGAAAATAATGTTCAGAACAACGCTACATAGTTTGTCATCCCATAGGACTCACCTAACGCGCAGCTTCCTCGATAGCCCGATCTTGCTTTTGGGCCTCGGGCTCCCACACGGGTTTCGATGCCAAGGGCATACCGGGCTAGGAATAGCCACGTTTCCCGGCAGAGGCCGTATCTTTGAAAGTAAGCGAAGAACGCGACAACCCAGAACAGAAGGGCTTCGTCTGCTGTTTCACAGTTCACAATGGTGTTTCCCTCGACCACGACGCATGGGCCGTGCTCTTCGTATTCACGTATACTGGCACCTCTTTCTTGACATATGCCTGGCCCCCTTCGTTCAGCAGCCACGGTGGCATCCTCGGTGCGGCTTCTGAAATGGTAGCACAGCTAAATTGTACATACGACGTATGTTATAAAAGGTAATCTACACTGGTAATAGATTTTCACACCAGTACCAATATTTGTCAAAACAATGTTGACCAGAGGTGGGCGCCACTACCAAATTTGAGAAAAAGCTACCCCTATTTCCACTTCCTTGGCTTGTTGAAATCACTACCGCTACTCCATCGATTTTCTGAAACTGGGAAACCGATACTCGCTTCACCGAATTTATTTCTTTTTAATAAGGCGATTCCAAACTGCTGTCCAAAATTTGTTTTGTTGTTCATTTGAAATGAATAATAGGAAAAACTGCATTTTAGTTTGATATTACTACATAATTTGAAGGTTCTATTGAAAGCTATTTATATAGGATCGTACAATATGTGCATCATTAAATACGTGTTTGTGTTTTCCGATGGATAAAATATATTTATCTTTCGGACGGACTAGGGGAGCTGAAAAGATTCAATAGCTTATTCCAACCCGTTTAGAAAATGATGAGGGGTATAGGATAAGTCAGTCCCACCCCTCCCTGACAGGATCGAGTTAAGAAAACCACAAATGCCGGAGCATCCCATAGTCTAAAATATTATTCAGCAGATTGTGGATGACGCTTACGTTTCAGCGGCATATCAAATTCAGAAGCAAAAGTCGCCACCGTTAGCAAGGACAGACAGGTAGATAAAAGAAAGGGCCGACCAGTGGTGCAAAATTTCGTATTTGATTATCACCAAAGGCAGTCAAAAGAGATTTCACTCAGATCTTAAGAAAATTGTCAGTTGAAAACAATCAACACTTTTCTCACCTCTTTATTCCTTTTGTCCACCATGGGCAGTAGAAAACCACAATTTCCCTGCCACGCTCTTCGCTGTTTGCAACGGCAACTGACGACTAAAAAATGGCGTCGTTTTGGCGCGCGCGTCCTGCGCAGTGCACCACGATGACACCGACAAAACACCGGAAGAGAGCTCGCGCGAGCTATGTTGACGCTTCTGTGATGCTGATAGAGACAAGAAGGTGTATTGAGAGTGTCATTGCAGCTGGATGACGCCACCTTTACTCCATCAACACTCCTTGGGCACTGACTTGATCCTTCGATATTAGAGGAGGCGTCAAGCCGGTGTGAGTTAAGCCGGCAGTAACGCTTTCATGATATGAAAAAAACTCGCCGAAAAATAATCGACGTGTTTTCACAGAAGAGTTTCTGCGTTTTACTGGTGTTCCATGGGAGTAGCCTTGAGTAACCATGGTGCGATTGAAGTGTTAAGGGGGAATTACACCGAATAGCAGCGTCAAAATTTTTCTCTGTGTATGAAGCAGGCGCTCTGTTCCAGACAGGGACACAGTCAGAGCCTTATTATGAAGCAGGCGCTCTGTTCCAGACAGGGACACAGCCAGAGCCTTAGTATGAAGCAGGCGCTCTGTTCCAGACAGGGACACATCCAGAGCCTTAGTATGAAGCAGGCGCTCTGTTCCAGACAGGGACACATCCAGAGCCTTAGTATGAAGCAGGCGCTCTGTTCCAGACAGGGACACAGTCAGAGCCTTATTATGAAGCAGGCGCTCTGTTCCAGACAGGGACACAGCCAGAGCCTTAGTATGAAGCAGGCGCTCTGTTCCAGACAGGGACACAGCCAGAGCCTTAGTATGAAGCAGACACCGTCACCAATGAACCGTCTGGCGGAAAAGCGGAAAAGGACAGCTTCGATAGAGCTCTCACAAATCTGATCATTTTTAGTTCGTACTTATTTTCGGCACGCTTAGCAACGCTTTTTGAATACTAAACAATTTCCCAATTTATAATGAAGGGATCTATACGCAGTTGTATGGTAAAGTTAGCTGATGGATTAATGCAGTTGGTTAATATGCGAGTGTCAGATAGATCAATGGAGCTTGGAGTCTTCTCCGTCTCACGTGAGCCGAAACAAAGTTTAGTCATAATAGCAGCTGTGCGCAGGTACAACGTATCCTACGTACAACTGATGTTTATGCGTCAGAATGGTTCAAGTGACTAATCATAAGGCCTAGAACGCCCGATCACTTTGACATGCAGTGTCTAGCATATTAGCAATGACGTAATCCCAGCGTTTGAGTTACTTCATTGGGTTGGAAAGCGGAAATTAGAGCGTAGGTTTTAATTCCAGAATATCACGTCCGAACTCACTTGTTTTATTTTGGCCTGAGTTATTTAAAAGAGAAATGCATTGGAGACGTCAGCCTCTCTGCCCACTCCTTACGTTCCGGCTTTGTTTAAGACCCAATTTCGGGACCTTATTTGGCCCGTACCAGATCACAGCAGAGCACTGGCAGCATCACCCATGAGGTTGGTAACCGCGGAAATTCCGGGACGTAGATCACACGGCAAGTCATGAGGAGGCGGACTCCAGACTGCAGCCTCTGAAATAACCCTTGCTATATCACCTGCATGCTTTGGAGGAAATCTGAATCTCGGCTTGGTAACATATGGTGTGGTTGTTCGTACAGGCAATGTAATAACTCAGCTTGACAGGCTGATGAGCATCAGGTCAATTTATGCAAGATCTTAAAGGGGTTTCTCCATCACTAAAAGTTTTCATTCCCGAAACATTCAGCATGAAGTGACATATCCCAGCCGCCTCATATTCCTCAAATGATCATTTAAATTTGGGGGCAATGAGTCCTTTTGATAATTTAAAGTAAAAAAGGTGATTTTTTTAAAGATGTTAACACTTCTAAAACAAAAACATTACAAAAATACACGAATAGGTGCGTCATAAAATGCCACTCAAAAACTCCCAAAGTCATTCCAGTGGTTCTCAGAGAGGTAAAATTGCATACATGTATGTTTCTTCTCATGCACGGAAAGAGGGTATTTATAGTCACCAGCAACAATGAAGGTGGTTGGTAAACATAAGCTCGACGTCAAGGCGAGCACTGTCCAGCTTACTGGCGTCTCCTGGGTAGGAGGAGGTCGAGGGAATCGCTGCCGGGGGTTCGCTTTGATTACGGAGCCTCCCATACTACACTCGACGCCTCACCAGCTCCACCACGGGGACGACGGTGCCAGGCAGGGCATGTGTGGAAACCAAATAAAATGGTATCAAATGTCAAACAGGTGATACCACATTCTGAGGATTGTGCAAATGACGCACTGCCAGGTAAATGTCAAGTGCAAGGGAAGGTCAAAGGTCAAAGATTAAGGAGTCTCTGAGCCATAAGTAGAAGTGTCTTCGCGGTATTAACCATGAGATCAAAGCGCTACATTACTCTATAGACATTTGTTTTTTCACTTCACCGGATTGCAGCGTAGCGAAGTAGTTAGCATAGCCTGAAGGAGAGCGGACAAATCAATAGGTTCGCCTTTATAGCAAATTTACATAGTCATTAGTTAGCACGCATCCTTTTGATATATATATATATATATATATATATATATATATATATATATATATATCCACGGGTAATGAAAGTTTCACAATAAACGATAGCGAAAGCGGCATACTTACATGGGGAGATGAGAAGCACCAAAATTTCCAGCATGTGGTGTGGAGAACGTTTGATGGCTCCCATCATTTCTGAAAAAAACGAGCAGAAAGTTAGCGAAGCAGTCACTCGAAAGGCGGGTAGGATGGGGGTCATATATTCCGGTGCGGTGCGGTGCAAATATAGGATTTGACCTGACCTCATGTCAGATCAAAGTTAAAGTAGATAAAAATGCATGTCATTAAAACCGCAAGGACGAAGCAAATGTAATGCCGTTAAAATAAACCCTCTCCCACCATCCCTTACTAAGCTATTCAGTTTAAACCATTTTCCCATGTACTTCCAATGGAAAAGTCTTGACTCGTACCTGACCTTAGGTCATCGATATAAAAAATCCGGAATACATGTTGCATAACTCAGTGGGCCCATTATGTGGTATGTGTTTCAATCAGGTAGGTTCACCCTGTTCTGATATGCTATTTTAAGCTTTTCTTGAGGTGAGGTCTCTTGAGCTGCACTGGTGACCTGACCTGAGTTGACCCAACCTTAAAATTTTGCCTAAGGTTTTAAAAATGATAAGAGAAAAGGTATGCCACGTACAGCGGTGCTCTTCAAAAAACGGTAGGGGATACCCAGCCCCCCTCAGTGCACGTGTTAAAGGGAACGTGGCAAGTTGTACAATCTTGTCTATTTTGTCATCGACATGAGTTTCGTTTGTCACCAACATTATTAGCGAGTTGGCTGATTATTCTACCTCTGATGCCGAGAAACCACATGGTCCATATTTCATTTGTCCCTGAAAATTTCCGTTCGAGGAGAAAAAGGGTATAAATTCACCCCTACCGACCCCCCCATATGCACGACAGGGAAGTGACGTCTGCTCAAGTTCCGCTGCGCGTGCTGCAGCGACCTATTTAAAGCCCACGTGTTAAACATGGCCCCGGCACCCTCGGTTACAAATGTGTAGAGCTTACTTTATGAACTAGTTTGAAACGCCGAAGACATTGCAACAAATCAAGCAAAGAAGAATAAATTGATAAATGACATATGCGGATCCAGGAGGTAAAGGGGGGGCAGACCGATCGGCACTCGGAGTCCCTCAAAATGGCCACAGCGCTGCTCTGAAGGGTCGATGGCGCTCCTTGAAATGTCGCTTTCCACTTCTCCCCCCAGGGTGCGAAAATCGGCGCCCCGCGATAGGATTTTGCGCCTACTCGATAGGTTTTCCGGCCAAAAAGTGGCGCTCCCTTGGATCGGGTGAAGCCTGCCCCGAATCAGCGATCTTGGATCCACCTATAATAAATGTCACCTTTGTTCCTAATGGTAACCGGCTGGCTAAAAGCCGGCTGGCGGTAAAAAAAAATGTTCCCGGAAAATTCTAATTCTGACCTGAGTCCCTCCCAAAACAATTCTGAGGCCCATTAGACCATGGATTAGGGACCATTCAGTATGAAAGTCAGGGCCTCCTCAGGTCATTATGTCTTTGCATTGACCTGAGGTATATACTCCAGACCACCACTGGGGTGTGGGAGGGGAGAGGGGTGGCTCTGAGACACACACTACGAGCTTGAGGACTCACGACTGCACAATCCGGCTTGCGGTCATCACTGGGGGATCCCTTAATCATGATGTAAGATCCCTAAGAATCCAGCATTCGGAGGGTTGTAGACTGGTGGACCACCAGTCTACAGCCCTCCAGTGGTGGTGGCCAATATTAGTTCAAATTCACCACGACCAGGGGGTTCATCTGGTCATTACACGGTGCCCCTTGGAGTCAACATTTGCTGCCCTTTGACTCCAAGGGGGCCCTGAGACCAACGTTTTGGAGTCTTTCATTATTTGGGACTTTACGGAGTCCCGACGGGTTAGCTGATAACGGCGTCCATAACCAGTGGCGGCGCTGTCATGGAGGCACATTAGGCACTGCCTAGCCACTTTGGAATGTCGCAGTAGGTATGTACAGATAGTATTCCTTTTTCGGATCACTGGGTCAAAGAGCCGATGATTTTCATCACTGACAATCCATGTCCACAACTCTTAACGTCGATAAATGTAAGATTACGCACTTCGCGACTTCGCTGAATCTGCCTAACCCCGTGGAAATCCTAACGTGTGCTTTTTTATTGACATCTCTAATACCTCATTCATTCGGACGCGAGTACTGGCTTGTTAAATCAGCAAACCAGGCATGCCTGAGCAGCTAGCACGTGCGATGCCGCGTCTTAGGACCTTGATTACAGCGGATTCGTTTATTGACATTCTTGTATTCGCGGATTTCTAGCCGTCTTTAGTGCAGGATAGTTTTTTGGTAATTATTAGCAAGATATTTAATTTGTGAAACCCTTATGAAGAACATGAGTCATGGCACAAGATCTGGTGGGTGAAATTTAAAAAAAAAATCCGTCCACAAATCGATCGTACAGTGAGAAATTGGACGTCATAAAAATGAAGGGCCGAAGCTGTCCTTGAGCTGGGAAGCTCTCGTGAGTAACTTGTCCTTCCCGGCTTACTTACTTACCTACCTCTCCTTCTTGAATTTTGCCTTGTACCTTCCTATACCGCCGCATAACCGTTTCCAAAATCTACCGACATGTGTTCTTTGATATTGTTTAATTTGTATCATATTTACCATTTAAACATAAATATTATTTTTGCTCATCGACTTGAGCCTGCCCCTTCTCCAGCCGACCTGCTGGATCCGCCCCTGTCCAATATCAAGTAAAAAGCCTGGGCGACGTCCTTACCTCTAAACCAATCGTGCCTAGGCTGTCATAATGTTCAAGCGCCACCACTGTCCATAATACTAGATCAGGACATCCATAGACCAACACTCGGGAGAGGTACCCAGAACGATGGAGGGGGGGTGACTTGAGACAAATACTCAGGGGCCCCCGGGACCAGAGTTCGATGCCCCAAAATAGACTCTGGGCTCCTGAAAGGAACAAAACCCAGGGTTCCTGATACAGAAAATCGGGAGTCACAAGAACTAAGCCTAGGAGAGCCCCTGATCCTACAAATAGGGAGTCACCAGAATCAGGGAGCTCCGATACCAGAAATCAGGAGTCACCAGAGCCAACACTCGCCTGTAGGTGTTATGGATGCTAAGGGGGGGCACACTTTGAAGTGCTTAAATTCAGCCCAAGAATGGGTCGGCAAACCCCACATGACCTGACCCCATTCCGTCCGAGAAAATTATCCGAAATCGGTCTCGTCTCATTGAATTTGTCGTATGAAAAAACATATTTGGAATAAATGGTCCCGTTCCGTCCCGTTTCCAATTAAAGCTAGATATGTGTGTTCCATCCCATCCCAGCCCATCCCGTCCCAGTCCATCCCGTTCCACTTCATCCCGTTCCAGTCCATCCCATCCCAGCCCATCCGTACCATTCCATTCCGTCCCAGTCCATCCCGCCCCAGTCTATCCCGTCCCAGTCCATCCCGTCCCAGTTTATCCCGTCCCAACCCATCCTGTCCCGTCCCAGTCCATCCCGTCCCATTCGATTCTGTCACAGTCCATCCCGTCCCATCCCATTCCATCCCGTCCCAGTCCATCCCATCACACTCCATCCCGTGCCATTCCATCCCGTCCCATCTCATTCCGCTCCATTCCATCCCGTCCCAGTTCATCCCGTCCCTTCCCATTCCATCTCGTCCCATTCCATCCCGTTCCAGTCCATCCCGTCCCTTCCCATTCCATCCCGTCCCAGTTCATCCCGTCCCAGTCCATGCCGTCCCGTCCCATTCCATCCCGTCCCGTCCCAGTCCATCCCGTCCCAGTCCATCCCGTCCCAGTCCATCCCGTCCCGACCCATTCCATCCCGTCCCGCCCCAGTTTATCCCGTCCCATTCCATCCCGTCCCAGTCCATCCCGTCCCATCCCATTCCGTCCCAGTCCATCCCGTCCCGCCCCAGTCTATCACGTCCCATTCCATCCCGTCCCAGTCCATTCCGTCCCATTCCATTCCGTCCCGTCCCAGTCCATCACGGCCCATTCCATCCCGTCCCAGTCCATCCCGTGCCATGAGTTCCCTCCCACGCAGATCTCCTGGGATCAGGCCTGCTTACTGAGTACAATATCCGGGATCAAATCCTTGATAGGATACCTAGATATTTGAATCGCACGTCATCTGATTCTGTCGTTCCTTCTAAGGGTAGAAGTGCTCGAGACACCATAAAACCTGAATAGTTGGAGTGTCATTTCGGCCAAACAATTATTACAAGCAAATTTGAGCCTTGACTAGATTAAGCAGGACAGTCTCCGCAACAGCCGGTACAATTTCCTGTCATATCTTGATTTGGTACATTCAAAATCAAAGCCGTAACGTCAAAAACGCATCATTCTTATTGATCCAACTAACGCCACCACAAGTTTCGACTAAATTATATAGATTACTGGTTTTATGATGATGAAACGAATTTCATCCGAGGTATGGCACTGTGAGTTTGATTTGTTTCACAGGCATTGACCGGGAAATGACCAGCTTGTGAGAAATGACTTACAATTTACGGTGCAGTGTACTTGGGTGGATAGTTCGGATCATATATGCAGATGCACTACCGTGGTAGCGCAAAGCGGCCGGCCCACAGCATTCGGGCCTTGTCAGCCGCCGGCGGCTCGTCACGTTTATGTTATACGCCCCTCATTTAGCAGGCGAGCGGGAGTGCTGACCACTTTCTCTGGAGTGTTGCTGTTCATAACAAGTGTAAGGTAGGCGCTTTAGCGTTGGCCACTGCCAGACCGGCTGCTCCGCTTCAAGCGCCTCGCCCCGGGCCGTCACGTGACCTGCAGCGGCTCGGGTCAGGGGCGTGGCTTTGGTGCGGTCTGGAGGAAGCCAGAGCGATTGTCGGGACTCATTCGTTCGCTAATGGTGAAAGTGTACTCGTGCGCGCCTGCTGACCAAAACGTAAGTGTTTAAGTATTCTCAGCCGGTGCTATTTCACACTCGATGTTTCATTTCCAGTCGTGTTCGAATTATGTTTTTTCTCTACTTGTGACTATTCTAAATTGCGCTTGATTGTACCTGGCACGGCATTTCATTAATCACTTGTGTTCTGCACTGATTCCTAGGGCGGGCGCGATGTGGAACCACTTTGATTGACGCCGGAATACAAGAATATGGACTAACCATCCTTTGGACGTCGTTGCTGTTTCGGCACGCTTACACAAGCACATTCAGATAGCATACGTCCCGTTCACCTCTTCTCCAGCATATACATATTGAATTCTAGGCTTCGTCGTGGAATGGCGCACCTCTACGTTTCAGCGAATGTAGCACCTTTATAGTGGGATTTGAACTGAAACAAGTGATAAGCCATACAAAAACCGGTCGTAGTGTTCGTTTCGTTTTAGAACTCACAATTTGCGGCGAAACAGAGTGTGTTCAGAGCGTACTTCGCCCCTCCAGCCCTGCGCTGGCCCCTGGTACAACAGCTGTGCGAAGTCATCAGGCTCGTAGACGAGAGGTGGGGTAGAAAAAAGCCCTTGAAAATGGGTGCTCTTGAAGCACTGTTGCTCCATAAAATGTGAGTTTCGAAACAAACAAAACATACCACCATGGGTCTTTCCGTACCGCAGCGCTCTATACCTCCTTCGAATGTGGCACATTCCCTTTCAGACGGTCCCTCGACCTTATGTTCAATGTGCATAACCACCGCGGTCGAGAACCCAGTAGCACACAGATACATTCATCATCGGAAATTTTACCCACTTGTTCACGAAATACAAAAAAGCGGCTCGGGTGGAATTCCCGGTGCGGAATGTATAATGAAGCCAGACCATGGGCTACCAGCAGGCTCAGGGGGCGTCCAGCGTGACTGGAAAAAAGGCTTCACTTTACCGCATTCGAAGTCGTACACTACTTGCGACCTACTTATCCTGCAGCCCATAAAGGTCATAACGCTTGTTCTGCCCATCTCAATAAGGTCAAATCGTTAAATATATATTTGGAAATAGGAGTTAACTGAATAAAGCGCAGGTTTTCGGGGACGAACAAACGATTGTGACTTTGTACGATCGGGTTCTTGGTTTCAAGTAGGACGACATAGGCCAAGTCATTCTGCTATCGCTGACGTTTATGAGTTCGAAATGTTCACTACCGATACGCTCCAACCAGCGACGTCGCAAACACATTTCCTTCCACGAGCCCGTATGAGCGCACCTGCAAGCTATCAGCCACACATTCTAGCGCAGTGTTCGCGCCAAAATGGATTGTGTCTGTGTGTCTTCCCTCATTAAAGGAATATCTAGCATTAACTAGCTTGGAGCCAAGACGATTACCCGTATATTCCTCGCCAACTTGATAATCCCCTGGCACATTATTTTGGCGACAGCATTACAGTGTCAGATAATGGTTAAGTGCTGTCACCATCAGAGTAAATTGGAGAGTGCTACTGGTCGATACAGTGGGTAGCATGATAAATTCAGCCTTCAGGAGCAGGCTGGACCTGTGATTTCCTCATTTCTCATCAACGCGCACAAATGGTAAGTCGTAACTCTAAGCCCGGACCATTTCACGGAAATAAAGGTACAAGCGGCGGCATTGGGGCCACCATTGCGCCGGCTGATGCCTTCATTCTGGTCCTGGTTCACTGGCGAATAATGCCGGCGACACGTGGCCGCGAGTTGGTAGTGTTCAGGTCCCAGTTCAGGCGGTCCAACGCCAAATCAATCAGCCGTTCAATCAGACGTGGCGACAGAAGCCCGTGGCCTTTAAAATGCAGGCGCTTGACCAGCTAGTCGTCCACAATGCTCTGGCAGATTAATTCGTGCGGAGGTCTTATCTAGGTACCATGTCGCTTCATAGTGAGGCGATACATAGAGACGACAAGCTTCAATAGGCTCGCATCATGATAAAGTAAAAGCCCCACATTAGAAGAACAATAGTAATCGTAGCCAATGCATTTCTCTGCCTTTCATATTTAAAGCTGAGCTATTCATATTATTAGCACTCTGGTGCAGCAGGGAATATATTTGGAGTGTCCTTTTGATGTTGTTTTTTGGGACTGTGTTTCTTTTTTACTGACTGGTATATGTGGAGGTTGAGCAATGAAGTGGGTTACAGTTTTTCGACTAGGATGTACAAAGCATCTCGAATCGTTAAAGACAATTGAGTCCATAGTTGGGCCATGATTCATAAACAATTTGCAGTTAAAGGGAGTGTTTCACTTTATTGAAGTTCCAAAAAGTACTGCTTATGATTCGCATGAATCTGAAAGTCAGGAAACCATTATTTTCAAAGTGCCTTTCGGCACTGAAAACAATTTTTACCATTTCTGACGTTATTCAAATATAGTTTTCATAGTTTGCAAAATGCAAGCGTTGATCTGGGCCAAAATATAGACTCGGTCATGAAGCACTCGAGTGAGATGCACCACAAGCATCTTGGTGACGATATCTTTAGAGCCGTTGTTTTACTTTTCATAGGCGATGTTCACGCAGCATGAACTACAGGTTTCCAAAAACATTCGACCACGAAATCTGGAAGAGATATGTAAAGCATATTACTGTTACAATAGCCAAGTTTTGTGTAATCAAAGGTATCTCACAAAGCACGAAAGGATGGCTCCAGAGGTGCAGAAACTTGCCAACTCGGCTACTGGGGTTTGTGACACATTTATGAAAATTGAGGTGCATAAGTGTGACAAAATAGCGATCGTCACAGTATGGTTCAAAATCAAACCGCATATTTCGAAAAAAGAATGAAGCGTGTAGCGATAAATTTAATTTAGCAACTCTGTTCTTCAATTGCACAGCGTACCATCAGTGATACAATATTGGTACTGTGTTCAGTTTCTACTAAAACGAGGGACCCCCGCTGCAGAAAACCCGGAAACCGCTGTCACAGTTGCCAGATTTTAACATGCAGCCCAATGGTGCCGATTGTTAGTAGTTGCCAGAAAGTTGCCGCCTAGATGCCCGAAGTGTGACAGTCAATTTTTTCGAGAAATACATGATTGTGGGCATATTTAAGGCATTAAAGATAACGCAAATACGTTATCAAGTATTTCTCTGTCCATTTTGTCAGGTTAAATAATATTTAAAGTTTGAGCCTCTTCGATTTAGCGGTCCCTATTTCTTTGAATTTAGTATTAAGTACGCCTAAAAGCTACTAAGAAAAGTACTAAATGAGTGAAAGAAATAAACATAGCTGGGCAGCAATTCTACCTAAACTACGCAACAGCGACAACACAAGTTCGCAATGTTTGTGTGATGTAGAGCCTGCCAAAAAATTTGAACAAGTGGGAAGCTACTTCTGTTGAGGGCAAATTTATTAGGTATATCTGAGATAAGTGCAGGCTAAAACTAACTGGAATAAATAGTGCTGCCCATGGCTAATCTAAGATGAATGTAGGCTACTTTGATTCTGATGCACTTTCACACTCAAACTTGGTTTTTCATTCCTTAGCTTGCTTGTGCCTTACCTTATTTGTGCCCTAGATCAAGATTGGTTAGGTAGATTTGGAGCTGGAGGAAGTTGGGAGAGTTGGCGCCAGCAACAGACTGGCAACAACAGTAATTCAGGTGAGATTTCATGATCAAATTATCATGTCAATATTGTACAGATAGCAAATGTGTGCCAATGCAGTCCTCCACAAAGTGTTACAACACACACTAACGTGCACTGGAGGGGAGCCTAGTATACCCCCTTCTCATCTCAGGAAATTGCAGAAAATCTCAGAAAGAAAGAGACTTTGAAAAACGCTGGTTAGGGGTGTGTTGCTTACTACCAGTGGTGGTAAGCAACACACAGGACCTGAACTGCATGGAGTTAAAGCAAGACTTTGACTACACTGGATCTTTCTTTGGTATGAGACTTCCAATACCTCTGTAGGTACCTATTAGGCCAATAGACAGAATTTTACATCTATGCAGGATAGTTGCCTCAGAGTTTTTACTGCAAGAAGGAATGAACAGGCACGTGATAATCAGGTGTTCGGGAAAATTTTAAGCATTTGATCTGTCTATAAAAATGCTACCTAAGGTCCACTTTACCAACATATTTTAGGTAGATCCAAATCCTATGTTGGCATTGACATTTTTGTCCCTTTTGTTGATATGTGAGATGGAAGTTCAGTGGGGGGGGAAGCTGTGATCAGGGTTCCCAATTGTGTGTAGGTGCACGTTCCCATTCATAGATTAGTGCCCAATAATAATTATTTTCATGATAATTGCCACATTTAATCATGAGGAAATGTACCATAATTGGAAACACTCCTTCCAAAAATGGAAACTTTTTCAAAAAGGGAAAATTGCATGTCATTAGGGGGAAACTGCAGTCAGAGTTGCCAATAAAAGTTATGATCCCAATACTGGAAACAATGATCCATAATTGGAAATTTTCCTTCCAAAACATAAACATGATCTAAAAATGAAAACATAGTTTAATACTTTCATGCAGTAATGACTTGGTGCTTGAACCTTGTCTGTTGCAAAAAGTAAGAGACAGGTAGATGACATTTAGCATATTGGAAATAGTATTCAAATATACAATTATCATTTCCAGCTTTTGTGACAGAGGAGGCATACGTCGCATTGAGTTTGTGACAGCCAGCATACTTTCTCTGCACCTCTGGATGGCTCGCTCGCTGGCATGCCAATTTTAATGGGTCAGAGGGGCTTAGGATTTAGACCAATTAAAATGCTGCAACCACTGCAAGCAGATGGATAGGACTCGTTCAAAAATGACAAATCCAACAGTTGCTTTCATTTTGAGCTTAAAATCGCGGCAGAAATTTAATCCTGGGGTCTTTGTGTGAAACAAAATGTCAGAAGTGATTTATCGACGCACTGTTCCAAAATGTATTTCCAATCCAACACCCATTATAAATGTAGTACACTCCCTTTAAAACGCGCAGTAGAGGGGTCTGGCGTCGACGCGGAGTGGATGGGAGGTCCTAAAGTTCCCTTGAGATATCAAACACCAAGAGGCTTAAAAACGTTCGTTTGGGGGTATGTTGGGCCATGGTGATCTACACTACAGCCAAGTTTCATTTACCTAGGTCAATATCTTCAATGTCAAACGAGGTCGCAAACGTCACATGGCCGTGTGGTGACGTATTGGGAAATGTTGTGATAATGCGCAAACAACACCGGGAATACACTGAAAACGAATAAGGTCATAGACGGAAGATCCCACACAGCGTTCTTTGAAAGTGAGAGGTCAAGGTCACTGACGTATGACGTAACAATATGACATTTTTTGCAACTTTGTTTTGTATTTTGTCTCAGAAATGGCATATGGATGTTACATTTTACGACTCCCTGTCTCAAAGACGTCTTCACCCCCCCCCTCCCCTATCATTCAGAGAAGCCGCAGTGTGCCCACCAATTCCCAGTAACGTACAGTATAACTGGTGCTATAGCACCCTTTGGGCGACGAATGGGGCATGACCTTGAAAACGGCCTTGGACCTTGATCTGCGAACTTGACCTTGGCATTGTTTAGCCTTAACTGTGCAGCCATACAATAACATACGTTGTATTGAATAATGCCGTCTGACCGGAAACCTTGGTATCAACGACCTTGACCTGTGACATTTGACCACCTTGATTTTGACCTTCATGAGGGGTGGTCCTGACATCTAATCCCGATTATATGACATTATTACGTCATCACCCGGTGACGTTTTCTCTGAAAGTGAACTCACTTGGTCCAAGGTGCAGGTGATCTGGTGCGACCGCGCGATCGAGACAGTCTCAATATATATATATATATATATATATATATATATATATATATATATATATATATATATATATATATATATATATATATATATATATAGCATTGAAAGCCTATAATTAAAAAATTATTGACTGATTTCCAAAGTTCTTTCACCAATCGCTGTGCTCATGAAATTTCTCAAGTTTAACCAAGTAGCCTGTTCTGCCTGCAAATGCTCATCCGGCCACCTCTGAAGAATAGGTGGGGGGCACTATGAAACCCCCCCACAGCGTGTGTTTTAAGGCACAATATCGAGATCACTGTGAATAATCATCAGTTATTTTACCATGCTGAAAAATTTGGTGAGGTAATCAGGAGACCAACGCAGCAGCAGACCTAGTTCAACTGATATCGGATCGATGATCGATTTCACAGTGGCAAGTTACGATCAAATGTTTGTTTATATGATCCAAGGTGCGTG